>JAJIBD010023985.1:0-289002 GCA_021461705.1 Cryptotis parvus
CTTCAGATTTCTTGGTCCTTTTATGAAAGACTAAATGATCACATATTTGAGGATCTCAAATGATCATATACTTGAGATCAACTCCACTCAATTGATCTGAAGGTCTGTCTTTATTCCAATGCCAAGATGTTTTAAAAACTACCATTTTTGTATTACAGTTTGAAGTTGGGGAATATGATGCCTCCTATTTTTTTTTTCTCCCCAAAATAGCTTTAGCTATTCATGGGAGCTTATTTTTCTATATGAATTTCAGGAGTGTTTTATTTATTTCTTTGAAAAATGTGATGGATATCCTTATAGAGTCTGCATTGAATCTGTATGTTTTGGGGGATTAATGCCATTTTGAAAATGTTAATCCTCCCAATCTATGAGCAGGGGATGTGTTTCCATTTCCTTGTGTCTCTCTTTCCTTTCTTCTAAAACATTGTCTTGAATTTGGGTGATTTTTTTTAAAAAAGTTTTAGACCATGTCTGTATTTCTATTCAAGATAAAATCTTATTGTCAGAAGCATATATATCAAACATATTCCTTGTGGGCTTATTTTTAACACTATATTTAAGTTTTGATATCCTGAATATGATACTAAAAGAAATTAAACCATTAAATGATAAAAATAAATTAAACCATAAAATGCACCTGTTGACCCAATTACTTTGAAAGTAAAATTAGTTTTTATTTCCCCTAAATGTTTAAGAGTTGACAGTTACAATGTATGGATCTATTTTAAAAACATTGTACTTTTTGCTAGTTAGCTGCCTTTTCATGTAACAGTATTTTGAATGAGTCATGTCAAACGATCCATGAGATTAATATAAACAAAGATGTCATATCCGCATAAGTACAGCTGTGAATGGTATTATCTACTTTAACATCTGTAAACTTAATGGACAACATGTCCCAGTGACTGCTTCAGGGTTCATAGTAACTCAGTTATCAGCAGTCACATTTCCTGTTGCCTATCTAAATTTAACTCTATGGAGAACTTTAGTCGGATTCTTGGAGTAGGTAGAAAAATATGCTAAACCACATTATACTCTTTCATACTATTTGATAACACTGAGTAAAAACAAAGACCACTTACTTTGAACAAGTACTGTGCTTTATAGGAAATGATATTCAATCTCACTCCATTTCTACTTTTAGATTATTAGTAAAATAATTCAATGCATGACAATGTAGCAACAATATTTCTTTTTATGTTAAATAATATCTGAAAATAAACTTTTTCCATAAATATATAAGAGGTTTTATTTAAATTATATGTATGCAAAATTTATAGTTATTGTTATGTTTTTCATTCCACATGAAAAAAACAGCAATATTTCCCCAGGGATAAATTTCACCTTCACGGTATCTGCTAAAGCAAAATCTTCATTTTTATGTTACTTCTAGCATAACTCTTTTAGTTTCTAGAATAATATTTTCTACCCAACTTTTACAGTGTTCTTTATCAAAGAGATTTGTATTTACAGAAAAATTGGATCAGATAAAAAATAAACGCCATCCCAAGTACATATACATATAATTTCCTCTTTATTATATTGCAATAGTGTGGCAGACTTACTATAATCAGTGAACTAGTGTTGTTGTGAATTAAATTTCATATTTTATACCCTCTAGTGGAAAAATTTTATGAATTTTTGATAAAGGCATAATTTAATTTGTCCTCATTGCAATTGTCTTACAGACTTTTACCACCCTAAAAAACTTACCTGTTTCTTCTATATATTTCCACCACCTTAGACTTTCCTATAAGTTTTATCTCTAGAATTTTGCAACTCCAAAATATTGTGTACTGAAATTATACAATATATACCTTTGTAAAACTAACTTTAATCTCTTAAAAGGAGAGAAATCATTTTACCTGTTTGTGTGTATAGCTCATATCTTATTATCTCAAAATAATATCCCATCATATGACAGATCATCATTTATTTGTACATTACTCAAATGAAGGGAATTTTTGTTGTTTAAAAGTTTTTATAATATTTAATAAAACTGATGTGATCATGCATATGCAAATTTTTCTATGGATATGTTTTCCTCAGGCACGGGTGAATTGGGGCCATACTTGGCTGTGTGAAGAGTTTACTCATGGCTCTTAGCTCAGGGATCACACTCACCATATTTGGAGGCTGAGCTTGAACCAGTAGAAGCATTTACATACAAAGTAAGTGCTTTACCCCTCTGGTTCTTTTGAATTCTTGGAACCGTATTCAACTCATGTGCCTGCATGTCAATTAGTGTGATTGCTGCATCACATGATAGGGCCCCTGTTTGGCTTAATAAGAAGCTTCCAGTATATTCCAAAAATAACTTCACTAATTTACTTTTCCATCAAAAATAATAGTGTGTAAGGTATATTAAAGAAAACATTGGCAAGACCCTCCACGATTTGAAGCTAAAGGCATCTTCAAGGATACACCAGTGACAAAGCAAATGGAAGCAAAGATAAACATACAGGACCATATGAAACTGAAAAGTTCCTTCACCTCAAAAGAAATGGTGACCAAGATGCAAAGACAGCCCACGGAATGGGAAAGAATATTTACCCTGTACTCATTGGATATGATACACTTCATCCAAACCTGCATGTACATCAAATGGGTTAAACTGCACAACTCATGATCTTGGATAAGGGGTTAACAGCAAAGATATATAAGGAACTTGTAGAAGTTTACAAGTAGAAAGCATCCAACCCCATTAAAAAATGGGGAGAAGAAATGAATAGAAATTTCCTCAAAGAAGAAATTTTAATAGCCAAAAGGCATATGAAAAAGTATTTTTCATCACTAATTGTCATGTAGGTGCAAATCAAAACAACAATGAGATATCATCTCACACCACAGAGACTGGCACACAATAGCTGTTGAGCAAGAACAACCAGTGTAGGCGTGGATGTGGGGAGAAAAGGACCCTCATTCACTGTTGGTGGGAGTTCTGACTGGTCAAACCTTTTTTGGAAAACAATATGGACATTCCTCCCAAAACTAGATATTGAACTTCCATTTGACCCACCAATACCACTCCTAGAAATATATCAGTGGAAGCCAAAAACATACAGCAGAAACACCATCTGCACCTCTATGTTCATAGCAGCACTGTTCACAATAGACAGAATCTGGAAACAACTTGAGTGCCTGAGAACATATGACTGGATAAAAAAGCTATAATACATCTACAAAATGGAATACTACGCAGCTGTAAGGAAAACGAAGTCATGAAATTTGTCTACATTTGGATGGGCATGGAGATAGTCATGCTAGTAAAATTAGCCAGACATAAAAGGACAGAGATAGGATGACTGCATTAATTTGTGGGTTATAAAAATTATTATTAGATTAATACCCAAGTACAGGCAAGTAGGACACAGGAGGGCATGGCAAGGGTATGAATTTAACACAAGTGTGTGGTGGGCAGAGATTAGCTAAGATAGGGAACCAGTCTGCCAACAACATTCAGAAATAGTAATGTGGTACTGGAACTGAGCACTGAGAATTGATAACGGGATATGCATGATATCCACCAAGAGTATTTATTGCAAACATCAACATGCAAAAGAAGAGAAAGAGAGAGAGAGAGAGAGAGAGGAACAAAGTACCTGCCATAGAGGCAGATGGAGGGCCAGGGAATGGAACCTGGGGACATTCATTGGTGGTGAGGAATGTGCACTGGTAGAGGGATGGGTCCTGCTACATTGTATAACTGAAACCCAATCTTAAAAAAGCATTGTAAATGTCTATCTCACGGTATATAATAGAAATTAAATAAATACATAAATAAACAATATGAGAAATTCTGTAGCCCATGCTGCCAACATTATTTATTATCATCAATGTCTTGTCTCCCCACCCCAAACTCCCATCCCTCCACCAGTGGATATTTTCTACCAACAATGATCTTAGTTTCCCTGCCTGCATCTGTGGCAGGCACTTTCTCTCTCTCTCTCTCTCTCTCTCTCTCTTCTCTCTTTCTCTGTCTTTCTCTACCTCTCTCTGTCTTTCTGTCTTTCTCTCTCTGTCTTTCTCTCTCTATCTTTTCAGTGTCTCTTTCTTTCTCGAGTGTTGTTTCTTGTCTCTCTCTTGAGTGTCGAAAAGCTAGCTTCAGTTCTTGTCCAGAGTGATCATTTCTATTATTGTCATACTCGCTCTGTCTTTACCCTAACTGGCCTCTGCCCCCACATACTTGTGGTATGTAGCCTCTTAGCCTCTGTTTTTATCTCTTGCTTTAGATAAAAATTTCATGCTATTTTTATATCCCACAAATCAGTGCATCATTCTATAGCTGTCCCTTTTCTTCTCACTCATTCACTCAGCATGATAATCTCCATGATCATCTATTTATAGGCACATTTCATGGCTTCATTTTCCTAATAGCTGCAAAAGTATCCCATTGTGTGAATGTGCCATAGTTTTTTTTATCCATTCATATGTTCTTAGATACTCATGTTGCTTTCAAATTCTGCCTATTGTGAACAGTACTGCTATGAACATAGAAGTGCCGATGGTGTTTCTGCTGTGTGTCTTTGAACCTTCACGGTATATATCTAGAAGTGGTATTGCTGGGTCAAAAGGGAGCTCAATTTCTGTTTTTGAGGAATACTCATATTGTTTTTATTTATTCTAATAGTCTGTAGCGGTATCTATTAATTTCCCATTGGGTCATCAATAGGATTTTCTCAGATGTTTATTTTCCATCTGCATATATGCTGGTAAAATATCTGTTTGGTGTTTGCTCGGTTTTTTCTATTTTGCCAATTTTTTTTTTTTGGGTCACACCTGGCTATGCTCAGGGGTTACTCCTGCTCTTCACTCAGGAACTACTCCTGGTGGTGCTCGGGGAACCATATGGGATGCCAAGGATCGAACCCGGGTTGGCCGCATGCAAGGCAAACACCCTACCTGATGGACTATCGCTCCAGCCACTATTTTGCTAAATTTTTAATGATCTTTTATTTTCTTATAGTTGCCTTTTAAGGGTTCTTTGTATATTTTGAATAACAAACTCTTTATCAGATGTGTTTTGCAAATTTCTCCCCTCAATTGGTGTTTTTCTTTTTATGCTCCTCACAGTATTTTTTTTCACAGAAAACGTTATAATTTTGCTAAAGTGCAAAGTCTCAGTATCTTCTTTCTAAATCTTGCTTTTGGGTTTAGTGCTTCACAAAACCCATTCTTTCATCATGTCTCATATTATCAATGAGAAGGCATATACTTCTTAAATATCCATTTATATTTGACAATACAACTTAAGTTAATTCTGTAAAAACCATAGGATTTATATTAAAGATTCCTGATTTATTTGTTTTTCATATAGAAAATCAGTTGTTCCAGCAATATTTTCTAAAAAAAAGATCATTGCATTGTCTTTGTTCCTTTGTCAAACATATCTTCAATATGTTTGTCTGAACCTTTATTTATGGGCCTGCTATTTTGTTTCATTGATGTATTTGCCTATTCTTTTGCAACAATCATTCTATCTTAATTAATATAGCATGGAAGTACATCTTCAAGTCAGATAATGTTGGTCATTTTACTCAATTATTCAGTAGTATTCTGAATACTATTGATTGCAACATAAACATTAGAATATTTTATGTCTACAAAATCACTTGCTGATAATTTATTAAGTTTTTAATTCAATAGAGTTGAGACAAAGTTACATATTAATAATTAAATGTAAAGCACATTGGGGAAATCATACTTATGTACAGACATGTTGGGAAACTCCAGACTTAACCTGTATCGCAATGCTTACTTAGATTTTTGGATTTCTTCAATAATAGTTTTGAAAATTGTTCTTTTTTAAATTGATAAGCATCTTGGTAGATTTATGTTTAAGTATTTTGTGTGGTATTGTGGTACTAAAAAGTCATTTTAAAGTATTGTTTTCTAACTTTTAAATTACTTGGCATTTAAGACAATTATTAGAAAATAAATGATTTTGTCTTGTATCTTGCACTCTTACTATAACAAGTTACGAGTTGTGATAGTTTGGTTGATTTCTTCTTACTGACAGTCATACTATCTGTACACAAACAGTTTTACTTCTGCATTTCCAAGAGTATGCTACTTATTTCCATTTTTTGTCTTGATGCATTCACTAGAAACTTAGTTAAATATTGAAGAAATAAAGTGCTATCCTAGCCTGTTCCTAATAAAATGGAACCATCAACTCCATTCTCATTACAGAAACTGCAGCTATGGATTTCTCAAATATATTCTTGACATCTTCAAATACATCTTTAAAAGGAGGAATTTCTCCTTATGCAATTATCTAAGAGTTTATGTTGGACTTTGTCAGGTGTTTTAATTGAATCCTTTGATATATTTCACTTGATCACTTGAACACTTGACATTCCGTTATTCATCGGTTTGCTCGAGCAGGCACCAGTAATGATACCATTTGTCCCTATCATGTGCCAGTGTAGCCCAATGGCATCTGCTTGCTCCAGGAATACGAACAGCCTCAAACCGTTCATTCAGGGTCTTGAGAAAGAAGTCTGACCATCTTGTAGGTAGACTGCCATGTGATTTTTTGACATCCCGTGGGATCCAGTTGGTAATGGCTCTAGTCCAGCAGTCATCTCCAAGTCGCATTACATGTCCAGCCCATCTTATTTTCGACACCTTGGCAAACTATTCCTCTGAACAGGCTACGAAAGAGTTGTTGGTGGTGTCAATGTCCTTGTCAACATGAACCTGGCTGTGAACATTGATTCTTGCCATTAAAGTATTGCATTCCCTAATCCAGTTATTTTCTGTACCATGTGTAAAAGAGGTCATGCTGTGTTTTTCCTTCTTTTGTCTTACTTCATTATAATGGTATATTCTAAGTCCACCCGATGTTGCAGCAAATCTCTTTATATTATTGTTTTAGTCTTTTATTAATAGTTGGACACAGTATACTGGGCATAGGGACTAAGTTAATTATACTTTTATTGTGAAGATTCTGGTTATCTGAAAGGAATCTTATTGTATTTAATGCTTGTTGTAGTTATAATACTATATGCTTTACTTTCTCTTATATCCTTATTGTGTAATCAATCTTTCAATTTACTTGTGGTCTTTGGGTTTTCCTAGCATCCCTTAAATAGTCTGTGACTTGAAACTCTCTCAGTTAAGATACACTGTTATTCAAGTCAACCCTTTTTGATTTAGTAGAATGGTAGATTTTGATGAAGACAGGCATTCTATAATCTAATAATTAAATCTATTTTTTTAGTGTGTGCCCCTAGGCTATGAGCTTCAATAGCATTTTCCAGCAATTAATTTCTCTACCCTTATTGTTATATAAGAAATCTCCAGGGGCTGGAGTTGACTAATTGTCCTTTCTAGGCCACATAATGCTCTGGTAGTTTCCTCAAAATTGACCTTTGTTATAAAGAACACTCCGTATGTATCAAATAGTCTTCCCTGTCCACTGCAGGCAAAAGGAAGAGTAATTTCAAGCATTCATTTAATTTTAACAACAGTTTTACTGAATCCAAAAAATACTTTTATATGCTATTTTTATTACTATGTAATGAAAAGCATTTTCTGATGTATTGTACGCTCTACACTGATTCATGTGATATTAAGGAATAATGACTGCTATTTTTTAAATCTAGTTTTAATTGTTAATGCCAAAGACTGCTAGAAATAAATCTGTGGTTGAATAAACTGGATTTGTTACTCTTTGCAAAAGGAGAACTTGCACCATAGAGAAGATGGTGCATCTTAACAAAAAGCTATTAGAGTTTAGACCTGGACACTGCATGACCCCTGGAGGCCACCAGGAGTGGCCCTAAAACACCATCATAGGTGATCCAAATCTTACCCCACATAAGCACTTCCATAGGACCAGTTTCAAGATTTGTATCAGATTAAGTGATTTTGTAGAATAACAAAGATTTTTGCTAGACTAAGTGCTGTCGAAAGGGACAACTTTTTTTTTTTTTTTTTTTTTTTGGGTCACACCGGCAATGCTCAGGGGCTACTCCTGGCTCTGCACTCAGGAATTACTCCTGGCGGTGCTCGGGGGACCATATGGGATGCTGGGGATCGAACCCAGGCCGGCACAGGCCAGCCGCGTGCAAGGCAAGCGCCCTACCAGCTGGGCTATCGCTCCAGCCCCGGGACAACTTTTTCATTGGTTATCCTCATAGCTTTCTCCTATAGGAATCTCAGTCTAGAGTTGGACAGAGCTGTACATGTCATAAATATTAACTGAAATTAGGGGCTATGCACAAGAACCTTTATTTTTAGATGAGCTTATTAAAAGTACCAGTATTGCCTCACTCTGCCATGATCATATCTCATGTTTATATTGTATAAAACTTTCTCAGGTGGAGATTGATATGACCTTATTGTGAGATACAGCTAACATTCATATGAAGTTATATCAGATGAGTTACAGGATACCAAGAACTGCTTAAAAAATAGCACTATATACTAGCACTTAGATTTGTTGGACCTTTTTAATGATCCAGTAAATGTATGTTGGTTAATATCTTGTGTGTACTTAAATAAGCATTAGAATTGTACTTTTGAGGTACATTGTTCTATATATGTCATCGAGATCATGTCATATTGGGGTTCCACATGGTTCCCTGGTGCATTTGGGACTGACAATGTCCCCATCCCAGCCCCCTTCCCTGGCACATGGATAAAGTAATGGGACCAAAGATTCACTGGTAATCAGTGGCAGTTTAATTCAAGGTAACTTGGGTACTTATAGAGACATCATGAGGAATTAAGGGTTGGGAGTTACAAATAGGTGATTGAAGTTTGATCCTAAAACACCGAACAGATGGAAAGTCCCTTTCTTCAGGGAACAGTTTTCTAGGGGATCCACCCCAGATATAGGATCCTGTCCTGGGGCTATAGCACTCTAGATATCTTCCAGGAGACACACCCCAGGGCAAGGATAGAATTCCACCTAAGGGTATGTTGATTTCTGCTTTCCTTTCCTGATATTCCTATTACATTCCCTTTATGTTTCTAATCACTTTGCATAAACACATTAAGAGATGGACTTTGGTCTATACTCTCTTTGGACTCATGGTAAAGGGTGACTTTTCTGGGGGACAAACTACAATCCTCAAACCAGTTTAGTTTTTCATAACCCCAAAAGGGTTCTTACTCAGTTACTTCTTTATGGGTCATGTCAGAGCTTACTCCATGACCATACTCTTAACTTATTACAATTCTTGTTAAGCTTAGTCTGTGTCATATCAAGGTCAGGGTAGCTTACTCACAGCATGCCATTGGTTCATCTCAGTCCCACAGTGGGACCATCCTTTTATGATGTAAGAAAATAAATTGGGGCAGCTGAGGTTTAAGTCGGGTAAATATTACGGATGCTCTGGAGTAAAAATTTCAGTCAATTATCTCCTATATTACAAAAGCATAGCATTGAAACTCTTCCTGTGCCTATACAAAAAAGGATATTGCTCTAACATAAAAACATGCAAGGGACATAAAGGAAAAATACATTAGTACTTCTTGGGAAAGTATAGTGGAATTCACAATACCCATTTTTTCACATGTTAGTTTGCTTTAAATTAGTGCACTCATTCTTATAAATAAAGTACTTTATAGCATTCTAAATCATATTCTCATGCTTTTTTTTTCTTTTTAGGTCACACCCGGCAATGCTCAGGGGTTACTCCTGGCTCTGCACTCAGGAATTACTCCTGGTAGTGTTCGGGGGGACCATGTGGGAAGCCAGGGATTGAACCCAGGTTGGCCATTTGCAAGTCAAATGTCCTACGTACTTTCATCTTCTCATGCCTTGAGCTGTTATGCTTATCCTGTTCTCTTGTATTGTTCATATGTTTAAAAGTCAGTAATTCAGTTTTCATTATTGATTTCTTTTAAACAGTTTATGTAAATATCCATGTTTATCTATTTTCTCTTTTTTGTTGTTCTTCATCAACTTCAAGGAGTTTACTTAGTAATTATTTAATATTAATTTTAATTAAGGCATTTTGACAACAAATTCTCTGAAAACATTTTAAAATTAAATATTTTAAGAAAAAAGTGTCTTCAAACATTACATATTTTCCACCCTGTCTCTCTTTTTTTCCCTAAAATCAAAGTTTTTTTTCTTCTGTCAGCACATAAAGGCAGTTGTTTTCTTATTGGGTCTCAGTATTTTCTTTTTTATTCAGTGCTACAATTTAGTAACAATTTCTATAGGCCAAATTCCATGTACATTCAAATTTTTTATTTTTTTTAATTTATTATTATTATTTTTTGCTTTTTGGGTCACACCCGGCAATGCTCAGGGGTTTCTCCTGGCTCTGCACTCAGGAATAACTCCTGGCAGTGCTCGGGGGACCATATGGGATGCCAGGGATAGAACCAGGGCCGGCATGGGCTGGCTGCATGCAAGGCAAATGCCCTACCCACTGGGCTATCGCTCCGGCCCCCTCAAATTTTTTTTAAAATGTGATTATCTCCGACTGAACCAGAATAGTAGGTGAATAGCTTTATATCCAAATATTGATATCAGTAATCTACTATTATTTTTATTCTTTGTGAATATATGTGTGATTTCAATGTCATTAAAAATATGTGAACATAAAAAAATATGTGAACAGAGAGAATTGTGCTACTAGAGGACACTGCAATTTGATGATGGGAACTCACTTTGATTCAACATTCATGAGTAGAGAAATTTGCTTTCATTGTATGAAGAGGAATAACAGAACTTGTTAACAATGAAGCCAGGAGATAGTCAGATGGGGACTTCTTATAATGAGCTTTGAACAGCAATAAAAGCAAAAAGTAGTAACCAACAGATGAGAAGGGTAGAGAAGGGTAGGAAACGAAGCTCAAAGACCAGAGAGTGATATAAAGCAGCTTTTGCCACATATGTAGCCTTCAGGAAGAATTTAGGGAAAGAGATTGGCTTTCTTAAGTGGGTAGGTAGCTAGGGAAGCCCTTCCCACCAAACTTATGAGTTCTAGGAAGTAATGAAAGAAAGGCATAATCTGAGAAAAAGAAAAGGAGTAGAGTCCATCTACTCTGTTATCTGCTTTTTTGCCAATACAAGCGCACAGACTGTGCCTTCTATGGAGATGTATCAGTGGGACCTGAAATTTGATAAGACTCTGGATGACCTCAGCCCAAATGAATTCTGGACATTCCTTTAAGTTTTGCTAGAGCAAGCAATAGGAAGCTGTAGGATCACACCTTCCCTGCTAGCTCTGGGTTTTTATATTGATAGAATTGGTTTTCTCCTTCTTATAAACTTTTGCATATGCTATGATATGGGATTTGTTGTTTGTATAGTATGGAGGTGCAGTTGTGAGTTAATTTTGAATTATTTACTTCTGGGTTTCCACCATATTTTCCAACTATTAACCTCAGTACCTTTAGATTGAATCTAATATCCCAGACCTCTGTAGAGGGTCCTTATGAGGGACTGGATGGAACCAGGAAAAGAGATCACCTAGACTTTGAAATGGATCAACTTGAGAATAAGCCCTGCTGTTGCCCAAAATTTAGAGCAAGGTAGAACTGCTCTCTTTTGAACTAAGACAAGCTATAAATTGCCTGGCGACTGGAGCAAAGCACTTAGGAAGAATTGTCTTGGTTTGGAGATTGGACCCTGAAGGGGATTGGATAAGGTAAACCTGACTAGGGGAATATAGTCTGGGTAATATGACATTATCTCCCCAGATAAGATTGCCCTATAAATTTAATCTTGGGTATAGATATATTCTTGTCTCTCTTACTATGTTTATACAAAAAGACTAGAAATGTTATTGAAATGATTGTTTATCAGCCAGAGATGAGAGAAAGTCAATGTAACCTGGTCATCTCCCATTAGCCTCCTGGATCAGGGACATGATGCCCCTGGAGAGTCTGTTCCCTTGCTGAGATGTCGATTCTCATCTCATTGTTCTCAGCATAAAAGAGTTTTTTTTTAAAGTTTTGGTAACACTATACCCCCAACTTCTGTAGAGTATTGCACTTTAACATTTGGGGAGTCAGTCAGTCAGTGTATGTGGTGTGTGGAGGGAGTTGGAGTTAGGAGTGTGTGGAATTAAAAGCTTAAAATTTTCTAGAACTTGGGCTGGAGCAATAGCAGAGCGGGGAGGGTGTTTGCCTTGCACCACGGCCAACCTGGGTTCCATCCCTGGCATCCCATATGGTTCCTTGAGCTCTGCCAGGAGTAATTCCTGAGCGAAGAGCCAGGAGTAACCTCTGAGCATCGCCGAGTGTGATCCATAAAGAGCCAAAAAATTTTTTTTCTAGAACTTGTGGTCTTGCTCTCTTTGTCCATTGGCCAGAAGGGGTGGTCATTAGTCAGGGAACCTGATGGACCCAGATACTGTTGGGGATCAAACAGCCCCAACAAGAAATAAAATTTCTATGTACAAGCTAAGCAGAGGTACATTTGGGCTAGAGAAGAGAAGCCTGGAATATTGGTGGACAGTAGGTCCCACAGTGGTTGAGTAGTTTTGGAATATTATATTTCTGAAAAAAAAACAACAGATTAAAAATAACTTTGTAAATAATGGTGCTTTAATAAAACGTTAATTTTTAAAAAATAAAGCCAGAGAGAAAAAAAAATTATGCAGCAAAATGAAAGTCCAATAGACTGAAAATAAAAACCCACTAAAATGTCATAAGCATTTTCTCTTAACAATGACCTAGTAATGAACTCTTACTTTTTTACAAAACATTTTACTATACGACCGTAAGATATACAATTACAAAGATGTTCATGTTTGGGTTTGGGTCATACAGTGTTCCAACACCCATCCCCCATCAATGTAATGAACTCTTTATTTTCATTTAATTTTACTTTTTTGATTTTAAGGCCATGCCAGGTAGTGCTTAAGGCTTACTCCTTTCACTGTACTTTGGAATCACTGTTGGTAGTTCTGGGGCAATCCAATATAATGTGTTGGGCTATTGCCTGACACCATCATAAGTGGTCTGGGTCTTTGCAGCTTAAAGTCATTTGCATTGCCTTAAAGTTAGGGCCTCATGCTAAAGAGATTTCTTTCATGCAATTCACAATAGGAAATTGGAGACAAGAACAGATAAGGCAGTTTGATTTTAATAATTCTTGGGATATTGTTATAATTTCTATTATGAGTTCAATTCTATCTAGTTTGGTCATCCTTCCTCTTATCCCCCAAGGGCCTCAGTGTGGGACAAAATTAGATTTACCAGGAAGAAGCCTGGGAACATCAGGACCACTGTTTAAGAATCAGCTCTTCTAAAATTAAAGGAGTGGTCATGCTGGCCCTTTGAAAGGCGGGCCTGTAATATTCTCTCAGTAAAACAAATAGAAGAGCATATTAAAGTTACCCTGGAGCAGATAATATAAACAAAAACCTTGAGGATATTGGAAATAACCATCTAGTTGCATAGAGTTCATGGTTTGAAATTATAATGCTATTACTGCTGTGTTATACACCCTGCAATGCTTTTGTTCTTATTTATGATTCCTATGCCAATCCCCTCTTGATCACTTGATCACTTGAATCCCGTTATTCATTGATTTGCTCGAGCGGGCACCAGTAATATTTCCATTGGACCCTATCACGTGCCAATGTATCCCAATGGCATCTGGTTGATTCAGGAATATGAAAAACCTCAAACCGTTCCTTCAGGGTCTTTACAAGGAAGTCTGACCATCTTGTAGGTGGGCAGCCACGTGATCTTTTGACATCCTGTGGGATCCAGTCAGTAATGGCTCTAGTCCAGCGGTTGTCTCCAAATCGCATTACATGTTCAGCCCATCTGATTTTCCATGCCTTGGCAAACAAGACAGCATCCCTGATTCTGGAATAGAGACGGAGGTCAGAACTCCGGATTCCTTCTCTCACTTGAGTTAGGCGTGATATTCCAAGCATAGCTCTTTCGATGCCTCTCTGGGAGACCCGAATAGCATTCTCATCCTGCTTTCGTAGGGCCCAGGTCTCTGAGGCGTATGTTAATGCAGGGAGAATGGTGGTGTCAAAGAGATGTGCCCGGAGCCGGAGGTTCTTTTTCCTGTTAGCTATTTCTTCGATGCCTTTGAAGACATTTCATGCTGCTCTCTTTCTCCTGCGCAGCTCAGGTTTTAGGTCGTTCATCATGTTGATTTCTCCACCTAGGTACACATAACTGCTGCATTCAGAGATGTATGTTCCATTGAGAGTGAACGGGGCCTCTGGAACTAGTTCATTATTCATGAACATAGTTTTCTTTAGATTCAGCTGTAGACCTATCTTTCCACATTCTCGGTCAAATTCAGCCAGCATTTGTGCCACTTGGCTGATGTTTGGTGTTATTAGAACAATGTCATCAGCGAAGCGGGAGGTGGTGTATTTGCCGATCATCTATCTTCACTCCCATTCCTTCCCATTCTAATTATTGCATGATGTTCTCGAGGGTGGTGCTGAAGAGTTTTGGTGAAATGGTATCACCTTGTCGAACCCCTCTTTTCACATTAATGATCACTTCTTTGTAGAATGGTGAGATCCTGGTGGTGAATCCGTAATACAGCTCCACATACAAAGAAGATGAAATTGAGAAATTCTACATGGAATTGGAGGAGTTCTATAAAAAGATCAAACCTTCTACAAGATCATAGTCGGTGATTTTAATGCCAAGATAGGACCAAGAAGATCGGCTGAAGAACTCCACATCATGGCCTAGAATGGAACGAACAGGGTGAGAGACTATCTGAGTTCATCATGTCCACCAAGACCATTCATGGCAACTCACAGTTCCAGAAATCTGAAGCGAAACGTTGGACATGGGAATCTCCTTGGGGACAGTTCCACAATGAAATTGACCACATCATCTTCAATCGATGGTTTTGTCTGACTGATGTAGCTGTCATCCCCAAATTCCAAACAGGATCGGACCACCATCTCCTTCGTGCAAAATTCTACTTCCCGCAACAGGGAGAAAAGGCTGCAAAGTTTAAGAAGAGAACGACCACCAACTGAGAACTCTTTGGCACCATTGCAGCAACATGGGAAGATACCATCATTGACGATATCAATGAAGAATACAACCGACTGGTTCAGCACCTCCATGATTGTGCGAAAAATGCCGAGAGAGAGAAAGACACAAAAGGATGCCTGTCTTCAGAAACTCTCGAGCTCATTCGCCAGCGTGGCAAGGCGTGAGCCTCAGGAGACCAAATGCTAACGTCCAAGCTTGCTAAACGGTGCAGAGAAGCTATAAAAGAAGACCTCAAAGACAGAAGAGCAGAAATACTGGAAGATGTAGCAGAAGCCAGGAAAAGCATTGGCACTGCCCGCCTGTCCTTTGCCAACTATAAGACCAAGATGACTGCCCTCCGATGCCCTGATGGATCTATCACATCTTCCCGAAAGGCAATGGAGAAGATTATCCAGGACTTCTACTCAAATCTCTTTGATAGCCACATCCACCTGCCCACATACCAAATTCCACAGGATGGATATGTCATTCCCAACGTTCTTCCTTCTGAAATCCGACATGCCATCTACGTCGGTAAAGAAGGGAACAGCACCAGACCCAGACAAAGTCAGACCCGAACACCTGAAGAATCTGCTGTCAGTACTCATCAATACACTAGCTCGGCTTTTCACATCTACCTGTCCGAATGCAAGGTGCCCTCCCAATGGAAAACCAGCAGGACAGTTCTACTGTTCAAGAAGGGAGACATTCAGTACATCGGCAACTATCGCCCCATCTGCCTGTTGTCTGTCATCTACAAGCTGTTTACAGTCATCCTGAACAGGATTAGCAGAACACTAGATGAAGGACAACCATGCGAGCAAGCAAGCTTCCGGAAAGGATTCAGCACTATCGACCATATCCACACGGTAACCAAGCCCATTGAGGTTTGTAGGGAATACAAGATGCCACTCTGTCTCACATTCATTGATTTACAGAAAGCCTTTGATTCTGTGGAGACTGAAGCAGTCATCGAATCCCTAGCCAAACAGGGTGTTCAAACACAATACATCATGCCAATCCCCTCTCCACTGTATTTTGCATAAAAGCAAGTTGGGTAAAGAAGGGACATAGGCACTGTCAATTAGCACTTGTATAGACCTAAGCTAGGTGTGGTTTACCTAAAATTTGCATGTGAGTGCTGGTCTTTGACTTTGCAAAAGCTGGCCCACAAGAGTAGCCTGCCTTTAGCTTTTGGTGCCCTTTTGAGAGAAAAAGCTGCATTTCGGGAAGAAGCTTCCATTTTTGTGGGAAGCTGATGGACCTGAGCACATGGTCAGGGAGATTTGGTCAGCAGCCATTGGTTTGAGATCTCCTGCCTTGGATTTTAGTAGCAGAGTTTGTTTAATTATTGTTGATAAATAAAAGCCTTTTGGAACTCAATGGGCTTGTGTGTTTTTCCCGTCTGTCACTGGACTTGAAGTAAAAAGGTAACTTGTTCCCTGATACTGTTGGGGACCCCAGTCAGTTCCCAATATTGGAGATTGAAACTCAGATCAACTGAATGCTAGGCAAAGACTCTAACTGCTGTACTATGTCTAGACCTGTAGTTAGTGACTCATATATATTTAAAAAATGGGCAATTTTGAGAAAGTTTATAAAACTAGTTTCACAATCTCAAATTCATTCCAATTCTGGGGTCATTTGCATCCTATATTAGGATGTGTTTATTCTATTTTATTTTGAATTCTCTCTCTCTCTCTCTCTCTCTCTCTCTCTGTCTCTCCCTTTCAACCACCTGCTACCCCATGCTCTCTCTTGAAAAGTTGGGGACTGAAGTAATAAAAGATAGATAGGATTTTAATACTTTATTTTAAAAATCATGTTTAATTAATTATCTCATTCACTTAAAAAAGTTAGTTTATACCAAAGGCAACTAAACCTGCAAACTGGTCTACAGAACTGAGCTTACTATGACAAAGGGTGTGGAGGAGTTAATGTTGAACATGTGAGGGCAAGACACAATGATGGAGACTGTATGTTAGAATGTTATCTGTTAAACCCTATCATTGAAAGAGTTGGCCACCCGATGGGGTGACTGACTGGGAGCCTCGGAACGCCGCACCTATCAAGGAAAACTCTGAGAGACCGGGTCCTATGCAAAAGCAAGGGTTTTATTGATAAGCGGTATACTCGGGCCCATAGCATGACCCCAAGTGGTCAGTGGCTAAGAGCCCTGAGCCCTTCCAGGGAGGATCTTTTAAGAGATAGTTCCCACCGCTACAGAAAAGCCCACGCATAAACATCCAATAGATTTAAAATATTATATCAAAGTCTGCACGTAGGCAGCCAATCACTTTGTACCAAGTAACCATCTCCCACCAATCAGATCATTCTTAATACTTCTATATTTGGTGCGGCTAGATACACGCGTGGGATCATGGGTCAGCAAAGGCTATGCGTGCGTGCAGGAATGCAATCCAGGCAATTCAGGCCAGATAGTAGGTTCTGGGCAGGGGTCTCATAACCTCTAACAGGAATTTGTTCTGGGCCTTTTGTAGATAACAAAAAGGTTACTTCAAGATGAAAAGGACACTCAGGCCCTAAATTGGTAACTTTCCATGAGTAGGCCTGCCCTGGTTGGGAAACTGGGGGGGTTTCTGCCTTCTTTCTTCATTACTGTTGTTTTAAATCATGGTACCCAAAGTTAAAATATAGTAATAAAATGACATAATAGATAAAGAAAAGCTATTCTAATCGCTTTTCTGGAGCAGACACTATTAGGCAGTCAAAGGAGAATTAAACGTAATACCTTGGGGTCAGAACAACAGTACAGCTGGCAGGGTGTTTTCCTTGCAGGCAGCCCACCCAGGTTCATCCCCAGCATCCCACATGGTCCCCCAATCACTGCTGGAGTAATTCCTGAGTGCGAAGCCAGAAATAACCCCTGAGCATCATTGTCTGAGAGACCCCAAGATACAAAAATAATAAAATTTAAGAAGTTACAGGTTTATATATATAAATATATATGTATATATAATATATATTATACATACATACATACATACATACATACATACATACATACATACATACATAGCACCTTGTGGGAATGCTGACTCATCCAGTCTTTTTTGGAAAACAGTAGGAGCATCCCTCAAAAAACTAGAAATTGAGCTACCATAAGACCCAGCAATACCACTTCTGGAAATATACTCAGAGGCACAAACCACACAGCAGAAACGCCATGTGCACAACTTGGTTCATTGCAGCACTATCACAATAGCCAGAATCTGGAAGGAACTCATGTGCCCAAGAACAACTGAACAGACAACTGAATAGAAACTATGATAATCTACACAATGGAATACTACAGAGCCACAAAGAGAAATAGTCATAAAATTTGCTTATACATGGATGGATAGGGAGAATACCATTCTGAATAAAATGAGTCAGAACGATAGGGAAAAACAGAAGGAATGCATCCATTTATGGGATATAAAAATATTGTATCAGACTACTATCCCTGGATAGTAGAAATCAGCACCAGGAGAACTGGCCCACTAATGGAAGCTTGTCACAAGTGGAGGTTGGGAGGGAACATTATGACACTGATTGTTGAAATGATCACTCTGGATAAGAACTGAATGTTGAAAGTAGGTAAAGAGATACACATGAAAACCTTTCAGTGCCTATATTGCAAACCATAATGCACAAAAGTAAGGAAAGAGAATAAGAAAGAGGGGAGAAAAGTACCTGTCATGCAGCATACTTGGGGTTGGGACTGGAAAGAAGGAAACTGGGGTCATTGGTGGTGAGAAATGTACTGAGATGTGGATGTTGGAACATTGTATGACTAACGCCCAATCATAGATAACTTTGTAGCTATGTATCTCATGGCAATTTAATAATAATGATGATAATAATAATAGTAAATTAATATACAGTACCTTACACTGAAAGAATTTTGAAACCAATAAATAGTTATATCACAGAGTGTACTAGGATCACAGAGGGAAGTGATATTAGCATATTCTTGATGTCACCTTCCTTTTCATTCTATGTTTATGACATAAATGATTATGTTCCATGGTCTGTCGGGGAATGGCCGCTGGGGTCCCAGACAGTGTCAGGACAGAAGTTCTCTTCTACCTCCGAGGATGCCGGAAAACAGATGATCATTTTAAAGCTCATTTACATGAGATGTAAGTGAGCTTTAAGTAATTGATACATGAAATGTATCAATTATGTAATAAAAATAACTACAAATGGGGAAATATATAAACACAGGACATTAGATAGATGTTTCCACTCTCTGAATATATCTTTCTCTGTGTGTTGTTGGGTGATGCCACACTCTAGTTAGTCCTGAATCTTTGCTGCTTAAGCCATTTACATATTTTTAGGTCAGCCCTTTTATGCTAAAGAGATCTCTCTTGTGTAAACATCAAAGGAACATGGGGGCAGGTAGAGATGAGACAGTTTGATTCCAGTTGCTCCTGGAATCTCATCATAATTTCTACTATTGCCCCCAAACAATCCAGATTAGAAATATTTCCTCATATCCCCACAGGGAGATATGATTGGATTAATACCAGGAGAACCCTGCCTACATTGGGCACAACCTTTAGGAAATTAGCTCTACAAGATCAAAGGAAAAGTCATACTGACTTATTCTAAGATAAGCTCTTTATTCAAGTGAATAGAGAGCAGAGCTCTTAGAAATTGGCCTGGAGCAGAGTGGATGAACAAAGGACCTCTTGGGGAAAGAGATAGCAATCTATCACGGAGGACCAGTTTGAATTATGATGTGAATTTCCCCCCATAAAAATGTATCCTTAGATAATAAATTCCGGGTATAATTTTTTCAATCCAGTCCCCTCCCTATGGCATTTTGCATAAGAGCTGATCTGGGAGGAAGGAAGGAGGCTTGACATTTCCATCTCTTAAGCCTGAGCCAAAGGTGTGGCCTAGCTGGAAGTAGCATCTAAAAGCTGGTTTGGATCATTGGTGATGTCTGCCATGCCTAGGAAGGAAAGTCAGAGGCTTTGCTTGGCATTTGGAGAGACATAAGAGCTTGCTTGGTTGGTCAAGAGAAGCACAAGTGCATATGAGGAGCTTCTTGAGATCAGAGCACATGGTCAGGGCATCTGACTAGCACCTCTGAGTCTGAGGGCATCAGTGACCAAGGGTCGTGGTAGCAGAGTGTGTTTAGCTATTGGTGAGAAGTAAAAAGCCTTTTGGATCTGTACTAGAGTTGTGAATTTTGTTCACTGGTTGCCAGCCCCTGAGAGTGATCAGGGAGCTCAAGCCCTAATATTGTTGGGGTCCCATGCAGCCTTAACAGTGTATCTATCTCTCTTACTCTCTCCTTATCTCTCTCTGTCTCTCTCTCACACACACAACAAGGATGTGGCAAGAGAAGAAGCTAACAAAGTTACAGGCTAGTTGTCAGTGTGACAAATGACAGGGAACCAGAGAACAGGAGGGAGGGGGTAAGTAGCAGTGAGAACACTCGAGGACCCAACAGCAAGTGGCAATTGGAGTCATGGTCACAAACACACAAGTGTGTCTCTGAAGCTTCTACAACCTGCAGAGATAGACCTACATGAACTGTTAAAAGTTAAGAGCTTTAACACTGAAGGCAGCAGGTGTTCTGCATTCTATTCTAATACATATTTCACAAGGACCCAGAAATTAGCCAACATCTGCTGTAACACATATCCAGGTTATAGCCTATTCACATAGAAAAATTTCAAGAAAAGACTATAGTGAAGCAAATAAATTATATTTAAAGGGAGGAAGATATCCCCCTCCCCACCAAACCAAACAAAACAACATAAAACTGCAATTCAACTCTGTGTATTCTCTGTGTGTTTGTTTCAACTTTGTACCAGCAGAGTTTTCCAAACTTATTTTGTCTTCCACACCCTTTTCAGAAAAAAAAAATATCACTCAGCACCCCTTCAATTTGTCATCTTTTGTAAGTGGATGAAGTTCGCCTTGTTGGGGCTCAGAGGAGTTCCCAATGATATTGTGGTTCGACAGGGTCCCTGGCCACATTCAGAGCCAACAATTGCTTCCCTCGGTGATGGATAAAGGAACAAGACCACATTCTCTTGAAAATTTGAAACTCTCTCCTTTTAAGCTCTCCTCACTCACTCCTCTCTCCACCTCATTCACCCCACTTTATACATCTCAAATCAAGTCTGCTAGTTGTTTACTGTTTGTAAACAGTAAACCTTGCTCTCGACCCCAACAGTATTCGGTGCCCAGCTGGGTCCCCAACAGTATTCAGGAAAGGGGATAACCAAAACAGCAGATACCAGGGCTCAGCAGGGTCCTGGACAGTACTCACAATCCAATAAGGTCCCGGCCTGTGTCCGGGACGATGAACATTATCCCAACTGATCAAAGAAACAACATCACAGACTTAAAAAATTTGAACCTCTCTCGCTTTTAATCACCTGTATCATTTGTCTTCCCTGTTCATCGATTTGCTTGAGCAGGTGCCAGTAATGTCTCCATTAGTTGGGAATGAGGTCCATTATTGTTACTATTTTTGGCATAATAAATGCACCACAGGTAGCTTGCCAGGCTCTGTCATGACTCTGGGTTCATTCTAGGGGGTCCAGTCATTTTCTATGTCAGACCATCAACCATCCAGGGCCCACGGGGCAAAGCCCTGGGTGTAAACAAACCTGTCTCCTGTCTGCCACCTGCTGAAGCACCCGGGCACCACAGCCACACCTGCAACACCTGGAGGGGACAGGTCTTTTTATATTTCCTTTTATATCTCTCTCTTTTTTATACCTCTCTTTTTTAATATCTCCCTTTAATCTCTCTCCTCTCACTCCTCATTTACACCTCACTCCAAGTGTGAATTTTAATCTCTCCTCACTCACTTCTTCCTTTAATCTTTCCTCTCAGCAGACCCCTCCTCTTAATCTCTCTTCTTAATGGACATCTCTCTTCCAGTGAACCTATCTCTCTCAGGACCTCTCTCTCTCTCTTTAAGTCTTTCTTCAGGGTCTCTCCCTTCAGGCCCTATCTCTTTACGGCCTCTCTTCTCAGGTTCTCTGTTCAAGTCCTCTTCATGCCCTCTCTTTTCAGGACTTCTCTCAGGTCCTCTCCCTTCCTATTATTTACAAGCCTTAACAGTTGGGAATTTTGTTTTTCAGTATGAGATGATGATATGCCAATGTCTATTTATGTGCACTTGATTTTAGACAATTTAGATGTTACTGGTGCCCAATCGAGAAAATCAATGAACAATGGGAAGTCAAGTGATACAAGTAATACAAGTGATTTTAGACAAATAAGGTACTAAACTTTGTAAAAACTTAATAGCAATTGGCAAAGAGAATGTTCTAGGTAAAACAGTTTTAAAAATTGTATACTGTTCCATTTTCAACCTTTGAATTTGGAAGAGCAATGCTCAGAGAGTTTCCATCATTTATCTATGTCTATGCAAAAATAAAATATTTGTATGAGATAAAATAGTTCTTTGCACCTATTACTTTCATTTTAAAATCAATGGCCATGGCCTGTGCCTTTGTTTTTTTTTTTTTTTTACAATTAAAAAGTTCATGTTTGGGTTTTGGTCATACAGTGTTTCAGCACCCGTCCCTCCACCAGTGCCCATCTCCATACAAATAAAAAGATATACAATTAAAAAATTCATGTTTGGGTTTTGGTCATACAGTGTTTCAGCACCCGTCCCTCCACCAGTGCCCATCTCCCACCAACAACATCCCTGGTTCCCTCCCCCTAACCCAGCCCTGCTCCATGGCAGGTTCTTTATTTCTTTGCCTTTCTCTCTCTTTCTCTTTTCCTTCCCTTCTAGACTATGGATTACAGAACATACATTAAAAGGTTGTCATGTGAATCCTTTTGCCTCTATTTCATGCTCCGTTCTAGGTTGGCATTAGTACCCTCGACTATTATTAGCACCCTGTTCCATTTTCTGTCTTTCCTAAACTCTGACTCCCACACGTTTGTGATAATTTCCACCTTTGACAGGACCTCCTGATATATGTTTCACTTGACCTTGGATATGGTATCATAATATGTACCTATATATTTATGTTATGCAGATAAATGCAGTCATTCTGTATCTGTCTCTCTCCTTCTGGCTAATTTCGCTCAACATAATCTCCATGTCCATCCATTTGCAGGCAAATTTTATAACTTCATTTTTCCTAACAGCTGCATTGGTTCTTGGTAATACAGTATTCCAGCACCCATCCCTCCACCAGTGCCCCATTTCCACCACCAATGTACCCCTCCCCTCCCGTCCCCCCCCCCGCCTTAATAGCAGGTACCCCAGTTTCCTCTCTTTCTCTCTCTATCTCTCTCTCTGTCTCTGCATCTCTCTCCCTCTTATTTTACACATTATGGCTAGCCCTGCAGATATTTAGAGTTTATCACTTAAGTCTCTTTGTGTATATTCAGTGGTGAGTTTTAATCAGCCATTACCATTTCCCATATTTAGTAAAGGACTGGTATCTATATCCTATTAATGAATGCAGTCATTCTATATCTGTCCTTTTCCTTCTGACTAATTTCACTCAGCATCATAGACTCCATGTCCATCCATTTGCAGGTAAATTTCATAATTTCATCCTTTCTGACAGCCGCATAGTATTCCATAGCGTAGATGAACCACAGTTTCTTTAGCCAGTCCTCTGTTCTCGGGCATTTAGGTTGTTTCCAGATTCTAGCTATAGTGAATAGCGCAGAGATGAATAAAGAAGTACAGATAGTGTTTCTGCTATGTGTTTTTCGGTCTCTAGGGTATATTCCCAGGAGTGCTATTGCTGGATCAAATGGGAGCTCAATATCTAGCTTTCGGAGGAACGCCCATATTGTTTTCCAAAAGGGCTGGACCAGTCGGCACTCCCACCAGCAGTGGATGAGAGTCCCTTTTTCCCCACATCCACGCCAGCACCGGTTGTTCTTGCTGTTTTGGATGTGTGCCAGTCTCTGTGGGGTGAGATGGTACCTCATTGTTGTTTTGATTTGCATCTCCCTGATGATTAAAGATGAAGAGCACTTTTTCATATGCCTTTTGGCCATTCGAATTTCTTCTTTTTGGAAGCTTCTGTTCTATAAATATAAGCTAGAGAGAGCAGACTTGCTCACTTGTTAGCAACCTGGTCTGTTAGTGTCTCTGTAACTGCCATTAACATTGATGGAAGTTATCCTGGTCCATCAAGCAGAGACTGACTCTAGATTGTTTTAGATTTCTGTGGGAGTTTGCCTCCTAAAATATTTAACGTTTCTTTCTCTTGTCGAAAACAGTTTTGCCTGACATTTCAGTGATCACAAGGCAGCTGGTCTCCTTTAAAAATAATAACAGCCGGGGCGGGTGATAGCCCAGCGGGTAGGGCGTTTGCCTTACACGCAGCCGGCCTGTGCCGGCCCGGGTTCGATTCCTGGCATCCCATATAGTCCCCCAAGCACTGCCAGGAGTAATTCCTGAGTGCAGAGCCAGGAGTAACCCCTGAGCATTGCCGGGTGTGACCCAAAAAGCAAAAAAAAAAAATAATAATAATAACAACCAACTTCCTAATTGACTCAGAGGTAGAGAGCTTGCCTTGTAGTTATCGGGCCCTGTGTTCTATCCCTGACATCCCTACTCCAGTGTTCCACATACCAAGCAAGATTTCATGTCAGTGCCATTTGTCATCTCCTGAGTCACAAGTGCACTGGTGCACCTAGACCCAACATACACGAGCATCGCTGCTAAAGTGTGTGACTCCTAAGTGAATGTTATAACCAAATTTGGGGAGATTTTCAAACAAGTTGTGCACCCTCAGTAATGTAATGACAGAAACAAAGTAATCGAGCTGGCTAATGAAAGTCACATAACTATAAATGTTACAGGGAAGAGGGGCAAAGACATACTAGTCTGTGTATCAAAGAACTACACATGGTCATTATTTTTAAAAGGCTAAAGTGATCAATGTCAATAATTATATTTTTCACTGATTGTCATCAAAAGATGGCGCTGTACCTATTTTAATCTGACTACCCCTAAACTCTAGTGGTTGCTTTGAAAAAAAAATGAAATCTTGACATGATTTAGATGAGCTGAAAATACTTATGTGATTTTCTTGTTATATAAAAACACTACCACTCGTGGAAAAATAAAAATAATGCATGACTTTTAATATTCAGTCTCACACATTTAGGAAAAGATTTTACAGCATTTCTAAGTTGACTGCCTGTAGGGATCTGAGAACTAAGGAGAGAATAAGAAATACAGTCAGAATTGCTCATTACAAATACAACAACATAACTGAGGAGTATGGAGGGGATTGGAGAAAGCAATCTCTTGGTTGGGTATGATATCTGAATGAAAATTGGAAAATTCAATCAACTATATATTTCAGGGAGTTTATGACAATCAAGTGATATATTTTACATAATATGATACAGAGTAGGAAACTCAGTAAAATCACTGAAGCCAAAACAAATGTTTTAGTGAAAATATCTCAGCTTATTGAATGCAATAGATTCATTTTGAGCTGGAAATTGTAAAAACTATTTGCTCAACACAGAAGTCCAGAATGACCTTCAAGTTACTACTCTTAATCTAGAGGACTTTTCTGATCTACTAGAAGATGGGTAATAAGATATTGCATATTAACCTGTGCCCTGATGAAGGACAAGTACTAAATAGCCTTGTGCCTCCAAATTGCAAATTTGTACATCTTCTATTCCTTGACATTATTTCTTCTCAGATTACCTTGGAAACCAGGTAAATGTTCTGCTTTGCTTTTTCTGTTTATTTTTTCACATTTACATTGATCAGAAAAGACACTTGTATAAAAACTAGAATGTTTATTTCCTATGATGAGTTAGTGAGTTCTACTCCAAATTTCTTCCTTAATATGTCATAATTCTAATATAATCTTTATCATCATTGTGTTAGGTTCCTACTACTAGTTCATGAAATATGATCTAGTAGTTTTCCTGTTTATTTTCTCTTATTACATTTACAAAAGTAGTCTTAAGTCCTTTGAAATTTATATTTTACTGAAATGGTTAAGGCCTAAATTTTTGTTATTCTTATAGACCAGTCTCTCTACATGAAGAGACTGAAATGACAAAAATAGTAAATAACATAGTTTTATAGAATAATAAGGTTATGAAAATAACATGAGATGGTTTTATATCAAAAGTCTATTTTCCTTAGGCTTAAGGGTGCCACTTGGAGAAGTTTCTATCTCAGTAAAAGAGAAAGATGCACTCATAAAAAGATAAGGATCTATACAGTTTAGAATAGGATCAGATAATACAAAGTTATAAAGCAGGAATAATTTTGATAAAATGGAGGGCCAGAAGAGAATAAGGCTCTTTTTAAACTGTAGAACAGAATTTTTTTAATCTGTGTACACCACTGCACATAGACCATATTTTATTTGAAGGGCATTGCATAAACATTTAAAAATTTTAGACAGAGAAGTAGCACTGTCTAGCTTATGTTATTAATAAATCTCTTTGGCTTCTTCATGGGGAGTTAATTATAGGTGTAGTATTATGACAAATGTGAGCTCAAGGGAATCTTTTACAATAGTAAGCAAAAATTATATTGATATAAACAGTGATTGGGCAGAGTAAAAGCAACTTGGGGTATAGATCATGTGGTTTGTTAAAACCTCCCTTTCTCCCTCCCTTCCTCCCTCCCTCCCTTCTTTCCTTCCTCCCTCCCTCCCTTCCTTCCTTCCTCCCTTCCTTCCTTCCTCCCTCTCTCCCTCCCTTCCTTCCTCTCTCCCTCCCTCCCTTCCTTCCTCCCTCCCTTCCTTCCTTCCTCCCTCCCTTCCTTCCTCCCTCCCTTCCTTCCTTCCTCCCTCCCTTCCTTCCTTCCTCCCTCCGTTCCTTCCTTCCTCCCTCCCTTCCTTCCTTCCTTCCTCCCTCCCTTCCTTCCTTCCTTCCTTCCTTCCTTCCTTCCTACTTTCCTCCCTCCCTTCTTTCCTTCCTCCCTCCCTCCCTTCCTTCCTTCCTTCCTACTTTCCTCCCTCCATTCTTTCCTTCCTCCCTCCCTCCCTTCCTTCCTTTCTTCCTCCCTCCCTTCCTTCCTTCCTCCCTCCCTTACTTCCTTCCTTCCTTCCTTTCTTCCTCCCTCCCTCCCTCCCTTCCTCCTTCCCTCCCTTCTTTCCTTCCTTCCTCCCTCCCTCCCTCCTTCCTCCCTTCCCTTCTTTCCTTCCTTCCTCCCTCCCTCCCTTTCTCCCTCCCTCCCTTCTTTCCTTCCTTCCTCCCTCCCTTCCTTCCTCCCTCCCTCCCTCCCTTCCTTCCTTCCTCCCTTCCTTCCTTCCTTTTTCCCTCCCTCCCTCCCTTCCTCCCTTCCTTCCTTCCTTCCTCCCTCTCTTCCTCCCTTCCTTCCTTCCTCCCTCCCTTCCTTCTTTCCTCACTCCCTAGCTTCCTTCCTTCCTCCCTCCCTCCTTCCTTCCTCCCTCCCTCCCTTCCTTCCTTCCTTCCTTCCTTCCTTCCTCCCTCCTTCCTTCCTTCTCCCTCCCTTCCTTCCTTCCTTCCTCCCTCTCTCCTTCCTTCCTTCCTTCCTTTTTTTAATTGAATCACAGTGAGATGCACAGGTAGAACATTGTTCGTGATTGAGTTTCAGTCATACAATGCTCCATCCCCTATTTCTTCACTAGTGTACATTTCCCACCACCAATGCACCAGTGTCCCCTGTTTCCTTCCCACCCTCCCCCATGCCTGCCTTCATTCAGTCACTTTCTTCTCTCTCTCTGTTACTGTCTCTGTCTCTCTCTTTCAGTAGAATTAATTAATCTTCCTTTGTTTCTGAGGCACACCAGTAGCTACAAGAAAGAGATTTGTGTTAGAAGTCACATACTTTGTGTAACCACATATTATACAATGTAAACCATTGAGAAAAATTGCCAGAGGAAGACTAATTCTAAGTAACCTTCATCTTCTCTTTTAAAATGTGATTTAAATAATCTTTGACCTGTAGGAGGCCTTCAAATAATGTGCAGCCAGAAATTATTGTAAGTAGAAGTTGAGAGAGTACTTGTTAAAGCACATGCCTGGTATGAAGGCCATGCTAATTTGATCCTTCACATGGTCCCTTGATTATTATCATGTGAATTTCTCAAGGTCACCAAGTTACCAAGCAGTTCTTGGTACCTGAAGGACCCAAACAGTAGCACATTTTTTACTCCTAGTACTCAACTGTTAGCCCAGTTACTCAAGTATCTCTGAAGTGGCTGTCGATCTTCTGAGTACTATTTGGGAGCCCTCCTCACAAAAAAAGAAAGAAGAAAAGAAAGGGAAGGAAGGAAGGAAGGAAGGAAGGAAGGAAGGAAGGAAGGAAGGAAGGAAGGAAGGAAGGAAGGAAGGAAGGAAGGAAGGAAGGAAGGAAGGAAGGAAGGAAGGAAGGAAGGAAGGAAGGAAGGAAGGAAGGAAGGAAGGAAGGAGGAAGGAAGGAAATATATGTAAAACAATCATTGTCATAATTCTTTTTTATTTTAAACATTCATTTAGGGGGCATGGGTGAGTTAGTTCATACCCAGTAATGCTCCAGGGGTTACTCATGCCTCTGTATTCTGGGATTGCTCAGGGGATTGACTAGATGGAATGTTGGGGATTCAAACCGGATCAGACAACCACTTCCAAGGCAAACACCCTACCTCCTGTACTGTTGCTCTAGCTCCTAAATATTCATTCTTAAACACAATTTTATTATGTGATTTTTAAAAAAAGATAGGAATACTCAAATTATTAATTTCAGATTACAGAAATCTAGATTCAACCATCCTTATGTTGAAGACAGAAATGACATTGATGATATTATCTTTTTCTCAAATTTGCATATATTTTCATCTATACAATAAATACCTGCCTAATATCATAAAAAGGCAAGGTGTCAGGTAAACCAAGGCAATTCTCTTTCCCATTTTCTTTTCTCATTTGAATTTTATTCTAAGTAGCATGATTTACAAAGCTGTTATTGATATCCTTTAACTTTATACATGAAAACCCTGATATCAAACTATCCACCAGAGTACCTGCTTTACTTCATCCCAGTGACCCCAAACAACCCCTGACATGTAGGCGTCTATTGAAAACCTGCTCTAAGTTCCTATTGCCTTTGGGTATATAATATTCCACTGGCATGTTTCTTAATATCTTGAACATGACAAGATGTTTGTGTCTGTCCCTCTTCTAATTAACCTTTCTAAGTTTTATACTCTCCAGATCAATCCACGTAACAATGAATTGCATGATTTTGTTCTTCTTATATCTGTCTTGTATTCCATTTTTTTTTCTCTAACCAGTCATTTACTCTTGGACATTTAGATAATTTCCAGATTTTGTGGGACAATGTGCTACAATGAAAATAGAGGTGCAAATATTTTCTCTGAATAGATTTTCAGGGGTGCTTGGATAGAAGTCAAGAAGTACAATTTCTAGGTCATTTTCTTTTTTGGTTTGACATTTTTAATTTTTTGGAGAAATGTCCAGATTCTTTTCCAAAAATAGTGGACTGGCAACATTCCCACCAGCAGTAAATTAAGGTCTATTTCCCCAACATTCACTCCAAAACTCAGTTGTTCTTTTTTTATGATGTGTGCTAGGAACGCTGGTAAAAGATATCTCACTATTGTTTTGATTTCCATTTTCTTGGTGATAAGTGAATACTCTTCTTCACACCAATCTTTTTTTGATGGGGTTGCCTGTTTTCCTTTTTTATAAAGTTCTACTAATGCTTATCTATATCTTGGGTACTAACCTTTAGTCAGGTGAGTGGTGGTCAAATATTTTCTGTCTGTGGTGTGTCTATTCTGGGCATGTACTTTTTACAGTAAAAAGCTTCTTAATTAGATTTAGTTCCATTTGCCTATCTCTACTTATATATAATGCGCTAATGCATTGAGTTATTGAAAATACCCCTATATTCAATGTCATAAAGAGTTCTACATATGCTTTTCTCAACAAAACTTATGGAATCAAGTCTGATTAAAAAGTCTTTTTAAAAATATTTTAATATCTCTATGAGATAGACAATTACAAAGTTGTTCATGACTGGGTTTCAGTCATACAATGTTGTAGCACTCATTCCTTCACCAGTACATATTTCCTACCACCAATGTCCCCAGCTTCCCTCCCTGCTGCCTGCCTCTATGGCAAGTACATCTCCTCTCTTTCTCTTTTTTTGTGCACTGTGGTTACAATACACAAATTGAGGGGTTATCAGAAATATCCCTTTATCTACTGTCAATACTCACTTGTAGTTTAGCATTATAATTTCCAACTATTATAGATAGACTGATCCCTTCTCTCCCTTACCTAACCTCTGCCCCCCACACACATTTATACTGGATTCCAACACTTAACAGGTCTTCCTGAACTCTGTTTTGCCTAACCTTTGATATTAGTCTTATAATATGATATATAGGTCTTTAATACATTTTGTTTAGACTTATGTGCATGATATTTTTTGCATGTAAATAGTCAGTTTATCCAACATTATTGTTGAAGGTTTTTTCCTTTTTTTGCTGTATTTCAGATGTTTTCCCTTCTTTGCCGACTATTAACTATTCATATACATGAAGATCTGTCTCTGAACTCTATCCTATTCCATTGTTTTGAAGCCTGTCCATATTTCAGTGACACAATATTTAAATTATAGCTTTATAGTATAGCTTGTAGTTGGGGAGATACACATCTCTCATCTTTTACTCATATTGCTTCATTTCCGTTTTCTTAATAGTCACTCATGTAGATAGCTCTAGACCATGTGGTTATTCTCATTTGAATATTTTCCTTAAATTTTAAGTGGATCTCACTTGTTTAGATAGCAAAACAAGGTCGTGGATATGTAATATTGCTAAATAAATAATATTTAAAATGTTCATTCTTTTTAAATTAGGTATATTTTAGTTCTTTAACAGGTTGAGGGATATTATACTGGAAAAGTCTTGATATTCATTCTTCCAAAGCTTTTTAAATTTAATGTCTCAGAAGTGTACAAAAATCTTTGCATTGGACTGAAGAGATAGTAACACTAGTCACTCATTTGAATTGCATGCATCCAAACTCATTTTATTTTAGGCACCATTTGTGAACCCCTGACTTAGTCTGGAGTAATCTGAGTGCAGAGTCACAGGAATAAGCCCTGGCACCTCCCTGGTATCTCTCTCTTTCTCTCTCTCTCTCTCTTCTCTCTTTCTCCCTATCTCTCTCTTCTCTCTTTCTCTCTTTGTCTCTTTCTCTCTCTCTCTCTCTCTGTCTCTCTCATACACACTCAATACACAAAAACAAAAAGCCAAACCAACTTTGTTTTTCAGACTCTATTTTAACTAGAGCAAATGACTTGCAAATGGTACATATTTTGTTCAAACAGAAATTGGGAAGCATAGCATCTTTTCAAAGAATATCTTTCTAAAAAGTCTTTTGTTACTATTGGGATTACTATTATTACTATCATTTTATTATCGTCTTTTTTATTCCATCCTTCCATTTAATTTATTATTGTTGCATTACTGTTGTGATGATTAAGAAAATTGCACAAGGGACCAGAGCAATAGTACGGTGGGGAGGGCATTGCCTTGAATGCAGATGACCCGGGTTCAATTCCCCGGCATCCCATATTGTCCCCAAGCACCACTGGGAGTAATTCCTGAGTTCAGAGCCAGGAATAACCCCTGAGCATTGCTGGGTGTGACCCAAAAAATAAATGCAATGATAACAAAAAATGAAAAAATGCATAAATGTTTGGCAATAGTCCTTACACATTTTTTCCATCTATAGTAAGGGCCACTGATCACAAGTCATGATAGTTGGTGCTTGCACACTTGGTCCCAATGGTCACAGAGGTTGGCACTCCACTTTCAGCTGTGGTGTTTACATAATGCTCACACTTTGAGTTGAAACACACAAACTATGGTCATGATGCTAGCCAAGGTGCTCACACAAGGTTGATATGGGTTGTACTTGCTGTTACAGGTGGCCTTGACAAGTTTTTAGTTGAATTACTCTTGGGAGCTCCACACGTTTTTGTGGTGCTTACACATACCTGCCTCTGCTTTGTGAAGAACTTGCTTGTGTTATTGAAGACCACAAACAGCAGAATTACCAGTTTCATGCTCAGCACACATGGAAACCAAGAATTCAAACTTATGACCATATAAAAAGTCAGGCACAATGAGCCACTGTACTGTTCTTCCAGATTTTTTCAAGGGGATTTTCAGTGCTCAGGGCAAGAGTGGTAGTACAGTGAGTAAGGTGCTTGCCTTGCTAGTGTCCAACTCATGTTCAACCTCCAGTATTCCATAGGTCCCCTGAGTACTGCTAGGAGTAATTCCTGACAGCAGAGTCAAGAGTAATCTCTGAACCTTACCAGGTGTGGTGCAAAGCCCCCAAATACAGATTCTGATTTTCAAATTCTCATTGTTGGAAATACTAAAAAGAACATAATATAATTTTTAGATCTCTGGATGTGGCTCAGGAAGTGACTATAGAAAGCTTATGATTCAACTCAGGCAATATTAACCTTAGAAATTTAGGCTTTAGTTTGTTCTTTTAGTGACACTGAATAGTAAAACAAAATACTCTCTTCAAATCATTCCCTGTGATCTTTGAACTTTTTTAACCAATAGAAGAATCATGATTATAGAAGACTGCCAGGCATGATACACACTTAAATACTTAAAATTTTATTTAAGAGTGGAGAAATAAAGTTCATAAAGAATATGAATTTCACACTAGATATCATGATGAAATAAATATAAGGATCAAATAATATTTTATGAATGTATTTGCAAGATTAAATAAATGGACAAGAAAGAGTACATTAGGTAGGCTTCTTGTATTTTGAGGTTTTATATACAGTACTACAGACAGTGTGAGCTCCATTAGCAGTGATACCTGAGAAAAGAGCCAGGAACATCATTGGGTATATTCACTTAAACAATCAAATGAATTAACACAAACAAATTTGATCAACTCAGACTGATTTATTACTGTGATGTTGGGGAAAATGTAGCAGTAAGTAGATCTAAGGATATGCAAAGGAAGGTCTGATCTATATTGCCTGTTAACAGCTACATGGGGTCTTCTGGCAGACTGTCTCCCCAATAGAGTTAGTATGTAGAATTTCCTAGTGAGACTGTTAATCAAGTTGCAGTTACACAGACAAGGCTATCCTAGGTCATTTTCTCTGCACATTCCCTTGCTGGCTCTAATTAGCCCTAGATGGAGTCTTATGAACAAGACCTTGTCTTCTGGGGCAATTTAGTAAGGCTAAGTTAACAAACTGTTGCATTCTCTGCTTATCTCACCTCACTGAGATAGCACCACCTGCAGGCTTCTGGCTCCTGAGTGTTTCCTCCCTACTACCATAAATCCTATGGTAAAAATGCAAAATGTCCTGCAGTGTCAATTATGTAAACTTAACTCTATGTTTTACTGCCCTTTGTTGTGTTGGCATATAAGGAAGTTGGGGTCTTTGTTTAAGGGTCAGTCAGCTCCTGTCAGTCAGCTCTCCTCAGTGAGCTGCGGTCAGTCAGCTCTGGTCAGTTAGCTGCAGTCAGTCAGCTGTGGCCAGTTAGCCACCAAGATGAGAGCTGCTGCCCCTCTGGCTGGTGATTATTAAAAATATTAATGGAAATATCGTCTTGTGCCTGGAGTCTCATCTCTGCGCCTCCGACCTGACAGGACATTCCTGCTTCAGGAAAAGGAAGAAAATTAAAAGTTTTTCAGAGAAATGTTAAAGGATAAGTCATTTCATTGTTCCCATACTTTAATCCAGTATGTTTTCATGTGGTTTGCTGTCAAATACTAAAAAAATAGATAATAGGAAGATAAGGGATGAATTGTGACTATTTTTATATAATTTATTTAATTAAAGAGGAATATGGCTTATTTTTCATAGTAAATATGATCACTAATCGATTCAAAGTAATTAGTAATTGACTTCTGTGAGCCTATACCATCCAGTTCCAACACACCATGATGTTAAGCATACAAAGTATTAAATTCTTTCCTAAGTACCATGTGGAAAGTCATTAGGAGGTTTTTAATAGGAGAGAGAATGCATCCCATTTATAATTTTTTAAAAGTTCATTTGTGTGGCTGTGTAGAGAATGGATTGGAAGGAGATGAGAGAGGAAACACGGAGCGAGTTAGAAGATTACTGGTGTCTGCTCTCTAGAGGCTGTCTGATCTCTGATGTAACAGCAGATTCACAGGATATAAAGCCATTTTCTCCTTACTTTTATGAACGCTCACTTAAACATTTACTAGAAAACCTTAAGAGAAATGCAAAGCAAAAAGGAAGTGCAAAGAAAAAAATGGTTGAAATTTTCCAGAATATAGATTCCCTCATCACTAGCCATAAGCACTGGCATAAGCATAAGCACTATCTCAGCACTAGCCATAAGCCATTAGTTGTTTTTGGTAGAATATCAGGAAACACACCACAATCCTTTAAAATGATTTATTCTTCTTATTTAATTTGCCAAATGCATATTTAATTACAGTATCACTGTATCACTGTCTTCCGTTCATCATCAATTTACTCAAGTGGGCACCAGTAACATCTCCATATGTCCTGTCTTATGCTAGTAGAGCCCAAGGGCATCTGCTTGCTCCAGGAACATAAATAGCCTCAAACCATTCCATCAGGTCATGGGAATGAGATCTATAATTGTTACTGGTATTTGGCATATCAAAGAGCCTGGTAGCTTGCCAGGCTCTGCTGTGTGGGTGGCATACTCTTATAGTCACCTCTAAATCCAGCATTTTTTGATGAACCGTGCAGCCACAAGCTGCCTCACAAGCCGGGTTGTGATAGGGTGATAGGCTCATCTGCTGGGTGGAGTTCTGATGAGAGAAGTCCAGATGTGGAAAATGACGGCCCTCATGGAGGGCTTGTTTCAGGGTTCTGCTGGGGTGGCAGGCCAGGGCTAGAACCTGCCATCTCTCCCAGGCACCTCGTGAGCAGCTGGGCACAGGGAGAGCTGGCAGCAGCTCTGCCCCATGTCTGTGAGTCTCTTAATTCTAGTATCCGTACCTATTATTCTGAAGTAATTTACTTGAGTCCTTTAGGGAGCAAAATGGCTCCCTAGACCTCACTGAATTAATTGTACAGGGTCCTACAAAGCCATTGTCATTCTCTTGAACAAAGATGTTATTTTGCATATGAGAGAGCATTTTTATGTTACTTTGCAATTGACATAACACTTCCATCTATTTTATCTCATTTAATCTCAGACTAACCTTAATGGAAGTGTGATGGGGACTTGATTATTTTTAATGTACTTCAAAAGATTTGTGGGTATTTTAAGAAAAAGACCTCAAGTAGAGACTAGGGAAATACCTCCAAAGGGTGGAGGTCTTGCCTTACAGGAGCAAAGTCTGAGTTTAATTGTTGGCATCCAAGGATTAATGAAGAGTTGGAGAGATAGTACATTAGCTTAGGCACTTGCCTTGCAAGTGGAAGTTACAGATTCAATATTTGCCCTGCGAATCCTCTCCTAAGTCTATCAGAACTGATCCCTGAGCACAGAGCAAAGAATAAGCTCTGAAAACCACCAGCTATAGCCCAAAAACAAACAAAGTTTCCTAATATCCAGCAACTTATCATCTGGTTCAGTAACAGACTTGTAGATCTGTACTACGTAGTTGGGTATAAGCAGGAGTCATGTAAGACCATGAGCACTGCTGTGGGAGGTATTAGGGTAGTACAAGGTTTAAGACACATGCTTTGGCCTGGTTTGATCTGTATTACATGGTCCCCCAGATGCTACCAGCACTGTCAGGATAACTTGACTAGCGTTTGGAACTACAGGGTAGGAGCAGCATTGATGTTTGGGCTCTCTTATAGAACCACCAATCTATTGGTCAAGATTTCCCCAGTGGAGGGTACCTGGGTTTTCTGAGTACCAATGGAGAGACCCCTGACCTATAAACTATAGCATAACACTACTGTCATAAAATTTTGAAAATTGTCAAATAAAATAAAGCTTTTTTACAAGAATAGTGTGGACACCACAACCAAAATTATTAAAATCTCATATTTAAAATAAAAATATACTCCTATATTTAGTTTAAGTTACAATTTTTTAACTGCGATGTGACAATTTTCCAAGAAGTAAAGAGTAGTTTTTTGAATAGTTATAGGAAAACAATTGCCAGACAATAAGACCACAGTTTCCATTTATATTACAACTTTAAATTAATTTACCAGATAACTTACATTTCAAGGAGTCTTTCTAACTTCTTTTATTATTACTCTTTTTTTTATTTTATGGAATAAAAGCATGCCTCTCACATAATCCTAATCAAACAGGATATATTTTTATATGATAAAAAAGCCTCTGAGTCTTTAATATCAGAAAAGTTTTAAATTCTGTAGTTACTAGGAAAGTATAAAAATTAAATTAATGGAAAAACAAAATTTCCAAGTTCTATACTTTCCAATTGCTCTGTTTTAATGGAACTGAAAAATTTCCTGATTGGGGTTGTTGGCTGATATCACTGTATCACTGTCTTCCCGTTATTCATCGATTTGCTCGAGTGGCACCAGTAACATCTCCATATGTACTGTCACAAGCAAGTGTAGCTCTAGGGCATCTGCTTGCTCCAGGGACAGGAAAAGCCTCAAACCATTCTTCAGGTCATGGAATTGAGGTACATAATTGTTAGTTGTTTTTGGCAGAACAAATGACAAATAGGCTGATAGATCATCAAAACATTTTTTAGAGAAATCACTGGGGTACAGTCATTGGAAAAGTGTTATCTAATCATGTGCCAATTAATAAAACTCTTTTAGTTTCATTGTTTATTTTTGTGTCGATGACATTTATTTTAACACTTCCATCTGAAAGCAAAAACAGAAATAGAATCAATGAAGAATCCTGAGTTTCAAAACATTTATTTGTAAATAAATAAATCTTACAAGGTGCATTTTCAATACCTAGTTATATTTATTTTATATTAGTGCTTTTAAAATTATGGGACCAAGGATAATACAGAGAATAAGGCTCTTGCCTTGTGTAAAACCAACCCAGGTTCCTTCCCTGAGTTTATCACCAGGTGTGATTCCTGAGCACGCTGAGCCAGGAGAAGGTCCTAAGCACTGTAGGATGTGGCTCAAAGAACATATATATATACAAAGCCCCAAATTAAGTTCACTTTACTATATAGTCATGCTGTTTCATCTATTGGATATTTTATTATTATTATTATAATTAAAATCTTGCACAAAACATTAGACAGACCTTCAAAAATTAAATGTATACAGTTTTGATAAAGAAATTTGATTAGAAATTAATAATAAACTTCCAAATATAACATATGCTATAGAAATAAAATCCTATGGGTTAAGTAGAATAAAAATATAAATTTAACTAAATAAAATTGTTACCTCCTCTTAAAACAAATCTCATTTATATATTTTAATAATGGATCGTGATAGCCAGCTCTCATATAAAGTATCTTTGGAACTGATTTAAAAATGACATAAAGAAATTGTCAGAAAAAAATCACTTGCAAATATGTATACTTGTTACAAAACTTAATATGTCAGTTTAAAATTTTTAAAATGCTTAAACTGTTTAAACAGTTTAAAATGTTTGGGGGTGGCATACAAGTTTTCAGATTTCTCTTAGGACGTAAACGGAGAAGTGTACTAAAAGTAGGCCTCTGCTTTTTGCTGTAAAACATTATTAGATTGAATATCTTCACGTATATTTTTCTTTTCTATTCACCAATGGATAGTTGGGTTTCTCTCTCAATGCGGCGCGCACACACACACACACACACACACACTTCCTTTTTAATTGCTTCAGGGGAATTACTGTGTACAAAGGGTCAAGCAAAAAACAATGAACCATGTTGTTAGTCCCCTGCTGAACAATTAACAAGGCTCACAGTTCCCTTGACCCCTTCTCTACCTCCCACCCACCTCCCAGCTAACTAGTTTGTTTTTACACAACAGCCCCTTGATACACAAGCATAAATTTCATGGCTCAAAAAAATTGCAAATCACCATGTGCCATGGTTCAACATGGTCACTTGTGCGTTACTGACACAATGATCATTAAATTTGTGGCTAATATAGATCTATGGACATTCACCATTTACAAATGAAAAATCTGATATCATGGAAGGTTAAGTGACCTAACCAGATTTACACAGATAGTAAAAGTGGATCCAGGTCCCAAATAAAGAATTTTAATTTGTATTTAGTATAAACACATGCATATCTGTGTGTGCATATATGTATGTATGTGTGATACTCATATACATATATATATATATATATATATATATATATATATATATATATATATACATATATGGGTCAAGCAGAAAACAATGAACCATGTTGATGTAGGTGGGCGCCACGGGTGGCTCATGTGAGCAAAAAGGAGAGCTGATCACTTTCTCCCAAGCTTCCTCCACAATCCAGGACCTGCTGGGCAGGCTAAGGACTGATAAAGTCTTCCATGAGCCCCTGCACGGCTTGGGCCTGAGCCCCACCAGCCACAAGAGGTGGCCTTCAGGCCACACCTGATGTCTGCTTGATTTCTAGGCATGGGAGTTGATACCCACCACCCGAGATTTCTCCAGTAGCCACCGACTCAGGCTGGAGCGAGGAATTGCTCTTTGCAGGAAAGGAAAGTCAGTCCTAGGGTTTCCTCAGGGTTCTTGTCTTCCTCGCAGAAAAGAATTTTCAGGAGTAGAAGAGCACTGAAGTCAGATTTTATTATGGAAGTTCTAGGAAGGGGAAGGAGGAAGAAATGTGAGAGAACAAGCACACATCTCAAGAGGGGAGATGCGGACGACAAGCGTGTTCATGCACCACATTTGTTCGGCCATGTGGGCTCAAGCAGCACATGGGCTCAGGCAGCATATGTGCCCCATCCTTTGGTCATAATGGCTTTTATAGATTTCTTTCCAAGCTACTCCCATATGGGACTTCAACCTAAATTAAGGTCCATTGCTAAGGCCATTGCCAGGGTGAGAAGACTTGGGGAGTGGTCTTCTTTGAAAATCTCCCTTTCTTGACCTCTGTTCCTGGATTTTCTGTCCTTGAATGTACCTGGAATAAGGGCTAGGCAGAGACAGGTGAATCCAGCTTCCTCAAGGTCTACTGAGGATTAGTGGGGTTAAGGGCTGGGTTCATCCAGTTTCCTCAGGGTCAATTGTTGATAAAGGTCTTATCAAGTCTTGGTTTCTGGTTTCAAAAGGTGAATCTCACAGTCTTAGGGCTAAAGTTCATTGTCTGCCTGCCTACATCAATGTGGCTAGTTGCCTGCTGAGCAATTAACAAGGCTCACAGTTCCCTTGACCCCTTGGCTCTACCTCCCTACCCACCTCCAGGTAACAATTGGTTTGCTTTTGCACAAAAACCCCATGATACACAAGCATAAGCTTATATGAGTAAATACTCATATTAGATTGGTGGGAATGTTTGTGTATCAGCAGATTGTGCCTCAGAACCATATTATCTTAAAGCAGAAAAGGGGCCTTTGATATGGGCTCTTCCATGATCTAGGAAGAAATACATAAAAGCAGAATTGGAGAACAATGAATAATGTATCTATTTTGCCAATTTCATACTTTTTATTTTAATTCTTAAAATGTCACTTGAATGTATTTGTGATATTTTATGGAGTAATATTATACTAGATCATTATATAAGTTTATAGTTTGCAGCATTATATATAAATATCTATATTGAAAAATATGAGTTTATTTTATTTCTTAGTCCCATCGACTGAAAAGAAATATCTGAGTAGAGTAGAGGAGATGCTTTTAAAGTGAAACTTTTTACAATGTTTGGGCATCACTATCACTGTCACTATCTTCCCGTTCATCATCTATTTGCTAAAGCGGGCACCAGTAATATCTCCATATGTCCTGTCTCATGCTAGTAGAACCCAAAGGCATCTGCTTGCTGCAGGAACATAAAGAGCCTCAAACCATTCTATTAGGTCATGGGAATGACCTAATATAAATGTTACTGGTATTTGGCATATCAAATACGACACAAGCAGCTTGCCAGGCTTGCTGTGCGGATGGCATACTCTGGTTGTCACCTCTGAATAAAGCATTTATTGATGAACCGCACGGCAGCTAGTGGCCACGCGAGCGGGGCTGTGATAGTCTGGTCTGCTGGGTGGAGTTGTGACAAGAGGGAAGTCTGGATGTGGAAGATGGAGGGGGCCCCCCATGTAGTCGGGGGGGTTGTCTGGCTTGTTGTGAGGCTCTGCAGGGGTGGCAGGCCAGGGCTAGAACCCGCCATGCCTCCCGGGTGCCTCATGAGCGGCTGGGCACAGGGAGAGCAAGGAGCAGCTCTGCCCCATGTCTGAGAGTCTCTGGTTCAGCATACCTAGACACGGCACCTCAGCTTCAGGCAGTCTGCGAGCTGACTGATCACTTTTGTGGCACGAATGGGAAATATATGGTCAGTGACATCATGAAATAAGCATCAAGCTGAAGCTCCATGTAGTTTGTAGACCTAGACACGGCACCTCAGCTTCAGGCAGTCTGCGAGCTCACTGATCACTTTTGTGGCACTAATGCTAAGTGTATGGTCAATGACATCATGAAATAAGCAGCAAGCTGACTCTGAAGATCCGGGTAGCTCAGATTCCTGTTTGGGCATAAAAAAAGATGAATATATTTCCAGAAATCCAGATTTGGTACAGAGAGAAAAGTAATTTTCCCTCTTCTTACACAGGAAACAGCCAGTCCTGTCCTCTGTAGAGGGCTGGTGGCTCTCTGCATTAGGAGAGGTTGCTCTGACCAGGATCATTGTCATTCCATAGTCTGCCAGAGCAGCAGGTGCACCAGTACATTATTCTGTGGAAGGTTCAACAAGGAGCTAAATGCACACATAAAAAAAAAGAACACAAACATGCAACCATATCAACTGGTGAACTGTCATAAACTGACATAAAGACTCCAGTGTGCTTTGGGAAACTATCAGAAAAAAAATAAGGCTCTATTTTTTTTTGCTTGAAAAAAGAGTGCTAACAAAGAAGAGCATTTATATTAATAGTCCTGTTATGTTTTTATTTTTATCTATATACTGACAGGTTGAAGTATTATGAGATCATATGTACATATACTCATACAAAAAGTCTGACAGATGCATACATTTGAACAAATCTTATTCTATTATTCTACAGATATATATGTGTAGTTCATATATGAATACAATTTAGTGATCTTATAAATGCATCTACTATTGATTTTCTTTTTTACCTTATTTTTACAAGCCAGATTCTTATCATTATACAAGTGTTTATTTTGTATTTATGTCCTCTTAACATAGAGCTAATATATAGTACAGGAAGTAGATAATAAAGAAGTTAAAGTGGTATATGTTTTCTTTTATTCTCTTAGTTATTATGAAATAGCTAAATTTTAGCAACAAGCCTGTATTTTCTTCATACATTCAGTATTGCTCCCCCATAATGCATGGATTACGCTATCATTAACCAACATACCCTGTCGGGAACTCCACCGGGCCCCGACAGTGCAGGGAAGCGAGTTCCCTCCTAAGTCCAAAGCCGGGCGGGAATGGATGAATACTCAGGAATCCGGCACAGGTTTTAAAATGCTTTACTTATCCCAGGTTCAGGCATATATATCAGCAATAGGAGAAACCCTGTGCTTAGGATTCTTCTTCGTTAGAACCCCAGCCACGTGTAGGACAAGATGGTGGCCACCGTGTGTTAAGGCCCTGTAAAGAGGAGACAAAGACAAGACTCCCAAGAAGAGAGCAAGCCCTAAAAAGAGAGCCGAGAGAGAGAGAGAGAGAGAGAGAGAGAGAGAGAGAGAGAGAGAGAGAGAGAGAGAGAGAGAGAGAGAGACGACCAAGCAGGCTGGTTTTATACCCCTGTAACTCAGACCTCCCACTATTATGGGAAGCAGGAAGGGTCAAATGCCCTTAGGTAATTTCTCCCAGCACCTCACCTAGGCCCTATTATGTGCTAATGTTTTGAGCCAAGATCTGCCTGGAAATGCCTTTATAGAGTAGAGTAGGGGGTTTCTGAGATGGCATATCTCTGTACCAAAAGACTAATACTAATGCCAGTTAAATATTTCTCCAAGCCTTCACAAGAGTCTCATCTACTTCACGGTAGTTTTGTATTTTAGTTGCCTTTGAGTTATCAGGGAGCCATGCTTGCTTGCTTGGAGGCAAACAGCATTTCTCTCTGGTCTAATTACTTAGGGATCCAACGTGGCCAGGCAAATATGCTGGTAAAATTTAGCTAGTCCCATGATGATTGTGGTAGCATGAGAGAATATTTATACCAGCCAGTACAGAATACATGGTCAGATAAACGGCCACATTTAAACTACCCCCTATCTAAGAAGTGACCTGCAGGAGACAATCCAGGGCAGATGCAGAGGCTCTTAGGCTTTTAGGTGTCCTGCAACAATACCCCTCTCCCCACTCAAGGATCTTTAGGCCACAGTACTATTGACTGTGTATCAGGCTTGTTTTCATTGTGAATTGTCTAATTCCTAATGCTTTTTGTTTCTTTATACTCTACCTGTATCTTTATACTCTACCTTTATACTCTACTCTAATAAGAGCTTCTGGAGTTTATCTTTTTCTTTCTGACTAATTTTGCTTAGTATGATTTCTTTCACCTCAGACAAGTGCAACAGTTGCATGATTTCATCTCTCTCACCTCTTAATAGTGTTTCTTTGTGTATATATACTATATTTTCATTGTCTGCTCTTCTATTTGGGGCACTTGGATTATTTCCAAATCTTGGCTGGATTAAATAATTCTGAAATAAACAAAGATGTTGCATAGGACCTTTCATATTTACATTTTTTGTTGTGTCTTGGAGATAGAAAAGGTCCTATTCCTTATGAGTGGAATTGCAGGCTCAAATAAAAGCTTCATACTCACTTTTGTGGAGAAGTTTCAATTATTTTTAAGAGGTGAAACTGAGCAGCAATCCAAATAGTAGCAAATCAGAGTTATTTTTTTGCCAGTTTTTTGTCAGCACTTACTGCTCCTGGACTTTTTAGATACAGAACATTAGTGTTGATGTGAGTGACACATTAGTATTGGTCTTATTTGCATTTACCTGATAATCAAGAATTATTGACATTTTTATAGTTTTATTTGTCATCTCTAAATCACTTGTAAAGATCTTTCTTTTCATCTTTCCCTACATTTTTTCTGTTTAAGTTTGTCATATATATTTGATATTAGTCCTTTGTTGATAAATGATGTGTCTGTATTTTTTGCCAATTCATGAGGTGTCTTTTTAAGTCTCATTTCTTCACAGTGCGATTTTTAGTTTGGCGTAGTCACAGTAACTTTTGCTTTTGCTTTCTTTATCAGTGGGATTGTATATTAAAGAATCTTCTGAGGTCAAGATCTTGGAAAGTCCATATGGTTTTTCTCAATGCAATTATTTTAGAAATAGTTGTGACATCTTTTCTTTATACCACCTGAATATACATACAAGATGTTTATTGGGTTCATCCAGCCAGCACCCCACCCCTCCACCAGGCCCACCTCCCACACACACCCGGGTCCCCCCCCCCCCCCACCCCCCCCTGGCAGGTTCCTTATTTCTTTTTTTTTTTTTTTTTTATTTTTTTTTAAGTATTTTTAACCACCGGGATATACAAATAAGATATACAAAAAGTTCATGTTTGGGTTTGGTCATACAGTGTTTCAGCACCCGCCCCCCACCAGTGCCCACCCTCCCACCACCAACACCCCCGGTTCCCTCCCCTTCCCCAGCCCTGCTCCAGGCAGGTCTTTATTTCTTTCCCTTTCTCTCTCTTTCTTTTCCCTTCCCTTCCGACCATGGATTACAGAACATACTCAAAAGGTTGTCATTTGTATCCTGCCTCATTAAGCCAGCAGGTGGCACCAGCACCCCCGCGCAGCCCCCTGTTCCATTTCTGTCTTACCTAAACTCTGACTCCCACCGCTGGAACTCCACCGCAGACCTCTGAATGTTTCATTGACCTGAGATGACTAATATTATTTCTGCCTATTCTGAATTAACTTTTGTTTATGATTTGGGGTCTAGTTGTTTTTTGGCATGTGCCATCCAGTATTCCCAGTACCTTTTCTTCAACTTCATGAACGCTTTATTATAAAGGAACTTCCCATTCTTCTAAGGACTTATTTCTGGGCTCTCAATTCTATTTATGTTATCTGAAATTCTGTATGCTGGCTTAATTACTATAGCTTTGAAGTAAAAATTAAAGTCTGAAAATATAATGTAAAAGTGAAAATAAAAGTCTACCATCTTCTTTCTTTCTTAGGAGAGTTTTGACTCTTCTTGGCATTTTTAGAGTACCATTCATTGCAGAAATATTTGATCTCTGTCCTTGAAAACTGACATGGGCATTTTGATGGAAATTGTATTGTATCTGAAATTACTTTGTGTAATATGATCTTTTAAAAATAATACTAATTCTTCCAATCCATGAATGTGGGACATGCTGCCTTATTCTTGTATTTTGGTTTGAGAAGTGTTTTACAATTGGGGTGCAGAGCTACAACACAGTAGTTAGGTCATTTGCCTTGCACATGTGTTCAATCTCGCATCTCATGTGGTTCCCCAGCACCTCCAGGGGTAATTTCTGAGTGCAGAATCAGTAGTAAGCCCTGAGCATCCCCAGCTGTAACCCCCCAAAAAAGTGATTTATAATTTTAACTAAATATTCCTTTTATATCTCTTTTGTTAAATTGATTTCTAAATAATTTATTGTTTTGAAACACTTATAAATAGATTTAAAGAATATATTTGCTTTACGTTATTGTTAGCATGTACACATGGATCAGAATTCTGTTTGTTTATTTGGTAGCCTGTTAATTTACTGTGTAAGTTTATTGCTTCTAATTTTTTTTGTATAGTCTTCAGGATTTTCTACACACAGCAGCTTGTCATCTTCAAATAGTAGTAGTTTGACTTCTTCTTTAACAATCTTTACTAATCTGATCTCTCTTTCTTGTCTAATTGCTGTGTCAAGTACTAAGAATAATTTGCAGTATAAAAGTAGATTTTATTTTCTTGAGTACTGCCTTAAAAAAGGCTTTCATTTTTTCCTCATTTAGAGACATCAGCTGTATTTTCATAGTATACATCATTTAAAACATTGACACAAGTTCCATCAATTCCATTTTGCTAAGGATTTTCACCTCGATGGATTTTGGAGACTGTCAAATGCTATCTCTACACCAATAAAGATTATCATATGATTTTTTTCATTCTCATTTTGGTTATGCAGGTATTACATTAATTGATTAGTTTAATATTGAAAACTTCTTGCATTCTTAGGATTACTGCCAACTATGCATAATGTTGATGAGTTGTTTGTTTCACTAGGATTTTGTTAAGGATCTTTGCATCTCTGTTCATCTTGAAAATTGGTCTGAACTTTCTTTCATTAGTGAATTCTCTATCAGCTTTTGGTTTATTGTTCTCTAGGTAATGTTGGTTACACAGAAACTTTTCAGGAGGATTTTTGTTTCTTTCTGATCCTGAAAAAAAATTCATTTTGACAAAATTTATTTTACAATCTCTCTTTCCTCTACTTCTGGGTCCTTATAAACCATATGTTATTCTTTTCAAGCTGTCCCATGCATATCTGATGTTTTCTTACTTTTAAATGAGTTTTTCTTTATTTTATTCTCTTTAGATAGTTCAATGCATCTTATCTTTTACTTTGCTGACTTGCTCCTCTGCTGCTTAGTCCTTCTGTTATCTTTTATTTTGCTATGTTGGCAAAATTTCTGTTTGTAATAGTATAATATTTTATTTTACTTTTCTTCTAAGCTTCTGTTCTATTGTTTTCTTCAAGTCAATATACTGCTATGACTTTTAAGTCTCATTCTGGACATTAGAGAAGCATGTGCTTTTATTGTATAGGTGGATGCCTTTGCTTCTTTATTTCTGGAGTGGCAGCTGGATCCACAGATTGTGACCTGGGTAAGAGTCCAGTGGAGAGTGAACCTGGTTCTAGGTTCCGACAGAGTCCAGGCATAGACCAGCTCTTCCTTTGGGAGGAGTGTTAGGCTTGGGAGTGGTTAGAAAGCTCACTAGAGCCACCAGTTCCAAGCAGCTGAATCACATCAGCATTCCCGAACAGTCCAGGAACTGATCAGAACCAGGGTAGAAGCAGCCGGAAAGATGAGGTTTAAGGTGTTTCCAAACTTCTGGCATCTGGAGAGGCAAAAGTGATATGCTTTCTAAGGGTGATTTATATGGATGGCATTATTTTACATGGACATTAAAAAACTCTCTATGGGTAGTTATCAGAGAAGAGCATTTAAACTATAATAAGTTTGGGAAATATTGCTTATCAATCTTGATATAAATCATCATAACCTAGGAGACCTCCTTTTCTTTTTATTTTTTTTTTGGGTCATACCTGGCTATGTTCAGGAGTTTTTCATGGCTCTGCACTCAGAAATTACTCCTGGCGGTTTTCAGGAGACCATATGGGATGTCGGGGTCGATCCATGCGTTGGCCTCATGCAAGGAAAATGGCCTACCTGCTGTACTATCGCCTCCAGCCAACAAAGAGACATTTTATTTATTTATTTGTTCTCTTAGGAAAGTTACCTTTAAATCACTAACTAATGATATTTTATCAAAATAGAAACTTTCAAGTCATCATTCAATAATCATATAGCTATTCTATTGCCATTGCCTTTTATAATGGCTAATATTCAAATGTAAAAAAGTCAATTAAAATGAATTCAAGATCATTATCTTAAAGTCAGCTTTGAAATGCTTGACATAATTCCATCTTTGACCCAGATGAAGAAACTTTTGTCACACTTTCTCATATCTCCTATGCCGCATGACTTTATTTTCTAATTTTTATTTTTTTAATTTTTTGCTTTTTTGGGTCACACCCGGCAATGCTCAGGGGTTTCTCCTGGCTCTGCACTCAGGAATTACCCCGGCGGTGCTCAGGGGATCATATGGGATGCCGGGATTGAACCCAGGCCAGCATGGGCTGGCCGCGACGCAAGGCAAACGCCCTACCCACTAGACTATAGCTCCAGCCCCTAATTTATTTTTTTATTTTATTATACCTCTGTGAGAACTCAGCATTTGTTTTGAAGAGTAGGTTCTCAGTCTAATATCTAACCCCTGTTGGACACACCCCAAATGGGGGAAGAACAGAACTCAGCGGGAAGTATGGCCAACAATAAAAAATGCTCATCATCACTAATCTCAGAGTGCATCAAAAAAATACCCTTCGACTGACAAAAAAAATGTGGAAGGGACACTTGATTCGCCTTCTGACAGGACTTTCCTCCAAGACAGTGAACTCCCTTGACCCCCCCGACTACTCTGGAGCAAAACCCCCTTTGACTGCAACGCCGACTGATAAAATATTTGTAATCATGATATGCAGTTTAGGAAAATGATATAAAATTCTAATGGCGGCAGGAGAGACAGAACAAGCTTTTTAACATAAATATATATATTAGATACCATATCGTCATGAAACATATCAGAGGTCCTTGATATCACGTGGATCAAGTAAGACAGAATGAACGTGTGCTACAGTTGGGGTATATGCCAACCTGAACTGAGCTTAAATAGTGGCAAGATAACTGCAACCCTTTTTTTCTGTAATTCATAGTCTGGGGGGGAAGGGAATGGAAATCAGAACTGCTAGAGGGCTGGGGGGGACCATGTGGTGGATGGGCACTGGTGGCGGGATGGTGCTGCAACACTGTTTGACCAAAACCCAAATATGAACTTTTAATTGTATATCTTTGTAATTTAAAAATAAAAAATTTTAAAAAATTTAAAAAAAAAAGTAGTCTCTCAGGACCAGAGAAATAACTCATTGGTTAAGAGCAGGTGCTTTGCACACAGGAAGTGTAGATTCAGTCCCCTGCAGTGCATTATCTTCTGAACACCACCGGTTAGAGTAGTAACTTTGACTGGCTACAGAAGTAGTATCCAGTAATCCCCCAATAAGGGGAATCCAAGCACAGAATGAGGATTTCTCCGTTTCCATTGCAGGATGTACCCCCAAAACAAATATAAACAGGCAAAATAAATAAACAGTGAATAAAGTCCTGCCCCTTGAGGTATTGCAGGTGTGGCTGTGGTGCCTGGCTGTCGGCAATTGGCAGACAGGAGACAGGCTTTGTTTACATCGAGGGCTCTGCCCCGTGGACCCTGGGTGGTTTATGGTCTGGACATAGAAAAAGACTGGGCCCACTGGGCCCCTGGGATTAACCCAGAGATACCACAGAGTCTGTCAAGCTTCCCGTGGTGTATTTGATATGTCAAAAACAGTAACAATAATGGATCTCATTTCCACAAATGAAGACATTACTGGCACCAACTTGAGCAAATTGATGAACAATACGAAGAAAAGTGACAAGTGAGATACACAATTACAAAACTGTTCATGATCAGGTCTTCAGTCATACAGTGTTCCAGCACCATCCCTCCACCAGTGCACATTTCCCCCATCCAAAGTCCCCTGATTCCTACCCCCACTCCCCAAACTGGCTCTATGGCAGGCATTTTGCCTCCTCTCTCTCTCTCTCTCTCTCTCTCTCTCTCTCTCTCCATTCTCTTACACATTGTGACTTGCAGTACATATATTTAGGGGTTAACATGTATATCCCTTTACCTATATTCAATGTTCCATTCTAGGCTGGTAATGACATTTCCAACAGTTATAGGCACACTGTTTCCTTCTCTGTCTTACTTAACCTCTGTCTTGCACACACTTGTATTTTCTAAGCAGTGAAAAGTCTCCTCCTGGTTCATATTTGCCTGGCCTTAGATTTTAGTATCGTGCTATTTTTTTATATCCTATAAAGGAATGCATTCATTCTATATCTGTCTTATTCCTTCTGACTAATTTCACTCAACATGATATTCTCCATGTCCATCCATTTATAGGCAAACTTGATGTTTTTCCTAACAGGTGCATAGTATTCCATTGTGTAGATATACATAGCTTCTTTACCCAGTCTTGTGTTCTCAGACACACACATTGAAATGTAGATGGTGTTTCTGCTGCATGTTTTTGGGTCCCAGAGTATATTCCCAGGGGTGGTATGGCTGGGTCAAATGGGAGTTCAATTTCTAGTTTTTTGGAGAAATGCTCATTTGTTTTTCCAAAAAGGCTGTATCAGTAGACATTTCCACACACAACAGATGAGAGTTCCTTTCTCCCACAACTACAGAGCCTTGCAACAAGCCAGACGACCACCCCCCCCCATTCCATGTGGGCCTCCATTCTCCACGTCCGGACTTCCCTTTCATCAGAATTCCATCTAGCAGACCAGCCTATCACAGCCCAGCTGTGCGGTTCATCAATAAATGCTGGATTTAGAGATGACTACAAGAGTATGCCACCCGCATGGCAGAGCCTGGCAAGCTACCAGTGTCGTATTTGATGTGCCAAATACCAGTAATAATTTTAGACCTCATTCCCATGACCTGATGGAATGGTTTGAGGCTCTTTATGTTCCTGGCGCAAGCAGATGCCCTGGGCTCTACTAGCATGAGACAGGACATAAGGAGATATTACTGGTGCCCGCTTGAGCAAATCGATGATGAACGGGAATACAGTGATACAGTGATACAGTAGTCCTATCATTTTATGTTTGCTTACAGTTGCTTCATTTATCTTTGAAGATGCATTTAGCTTCAATGTCATGGAGAACTTTTCCTATTATTTCTTTAATGTACTTTATGGATTCAGGTCTGATATTCAGATCTTTAATTCATTGAGATTTGACTTTTGTGTATGGTGTTAGACAGAGATCTAAGTTCATTTTTAAAAAGCAGCTTCCCAGTTTTCCTAGTACCACTTGTTGAAGAGGTTTTCCTTGATCCACATTGTATTTGTGCTTCTTTATCAAAGATTAAGTGATCATATACTTGAGGATGTGTCAGAATATTGAACTCTAATCCATAAGTACACAGATCTGATTATACGCCAATACCATGCTGCTTTAATTATTACAGCTTCATAGTACAGTTTGAAGTTGGGACAGGTGATGCCTCCCAACTTCTTTTTACAATGATTGTCTTAACTATTAAAGAGGGTTCATTGTTCCATATGAATTTCAAGAGTGTTTCATCGATTTCTTTGAAAAATGTCATGGATATCCTGATAGGGACTGCTTTGAATCTGTATAATGCTTTAGGGAGTATTATCATTTTAATAATGTTGATTCTCCCAATCCCTTAGCAGGGAATGTTTCCATTTCCTCATTTCCTTGAAGCAGCTTTTGTAATTTTCTTTCTACAGGTTTCATTCTCTCAGTTAAACCAGTTCCAAGGTACTTGATTTTCTGATACATGATTGTGAAAGGGATTGATTTTTTTTAATATCACTTTCTTCTCTTCCATTATTTGCATATAGGAAAGCCATGGACTTTTTGTGTGTTGATTTTGTAAACTGCCACTCTACTAAACATATCTGTTGTTTCTAGGAGCTTTATTGTGCTCTATAGTTTCATGTCATCTGCAAATAGGTAGAGTTTGGCTTCTCTTCCTATCTATATGCCCTTAATCTTTTTCTTCCCCTAATTGCTGTGGCCAGTACTTCCAGTACTATGTTAGAATTGGTAATAATGTACAAACTTGTCTCTCCCTGATATCAGGGGAAGACTTTTTAATTTTTCCCCATTGAGTATAAAGGTTGCTGTGTTCTTGTGGTATATGGCTTTGAGTATATTGAGGAAAGTTCCTTGAATTCCCATTTTGTGGAGAACCTTGTTTTATCATAAAAAGGTGCTGGATTTTGTCAAATGCTTTCTTTGCATCTATTGATATAATCATATGGTTTTTATTTTTTCTTTTATTGAGATGATGTATTGAATTCTATTTGGTCATGGTGTGTGATCTTTTTGATGAATCTTTTTATTCTGTTTGCTAGTATTTTATTGAAGATCTTTCCATCTATGGTCATCTGGGAAATTGACCTGCAATTTTCTTTTATAGTGATATCTGTGTCTGATTTAAGTATCGGGGTGATATGTACCTCATATAAAATGTTTGGGAACATTTCTGTTTATTCAATTTCCTGGAAAAGCTTGAATAGATTTGCAATAGATCCTCTTTAAAGGTTTGGAAGAATTCACTAGTGAATCCATGTTTGGGCTTTAATATTTGGGAAGACTTTTGATTAACATTTAATTTTCCCCAAGAGTGATAGGTTTATTGAGGTTTTCAAGTCCTCTTGGTTCAACCTTGGGATGTTATAGAAATCCAAGAATCTGTTCATTTCCTCTATGTTCTCTTGTTCATGTTATAAAGACTCTCAAAGTAATATCTGATGATCACTTGAATTTCTGTGTGATGTCTCCCTTCTATTTCTGATTTGGTTTATTAGGGTTCTCTCTCTGACTTTTTGTGAGTCTTGCAAGTGGTTTGTTGATCCTGTTTATTTTTTTTCAAAGAACCAACTCTTGGTTTCATTGATCTTTTGGATTTTTCTTGGGATTCCAGCTCATTGATTTCTGTTCTAAGTTTCATTATTTCCCAAGTTGACTTTTTAAAACATATATATATATATATATATATAAAATTTAAAATCAGAAGATCTGATTTTGACATAAATGTCAAGAAGATGACACATAGAGCCTTTTGCATCATGCTAATAGTTTTATTTTAACATCAATTGGAAGCTATTATATTAAGTCATTTGACAAGGATCCATAGATATAGCTAGTGGTAAAACACTTATATGCATGAGACACTAGTTTCAATCTCTGGCACTGAAAGAATCAAAACAAAAAAAAGTATTAATATAGTGAAAACTTTGCAAAATACAGAGATTTCCCCTGTTATATTTCTCACTATGATACAAAGATGTTCTACTGCTTTAATCACAGAGAATTATTGATGATTCAACCTTGGTAAATGACTGAACTGTTCCACAAATTGAAGCATTGCATAGTAAAAGATTATTGGAGAAAATGAGTCAACATTAGCTGAAAAAGAAAGAGAAGTGGATTAACAGCATGTCCCTGAATGCTGTCACTATCCTGCGTGCAAACACATACTCTACATATAGGACACTCAAATACACATAGATTTGAATTGAGTATGCACATATTTTATTACATAGTTTGTAAATGTCTTAGTGCCATTCGAGTGGGACCAGTGTCGTAAATGGTCAAATCAGGGCTTCCTGCATATATAGTATGTGTTTTACACTTTTACACTATTTCACTGATCCCTATTATATTATTGTATTATAACCGATTACAAATATTAGAAAGTAAAAAGGACCTTATTTCCTTGAAATCAGAAAATTTATGAGGTTAAATCATTCCCCATGGCATCAAGTATGATATTCGAAGATATATAAGCTTTGCCATTTATTTCAATACATAGTTGTGTTTGTGTAAAGGAGAGAGGTATTTTCCAACTCTATTTAAGCAAATGATTCTTAAAATTTTATGCTCTGTGATACTAAACTAAGGCTTTTGGGAAGACTGTTCCCTTGGTTATATCTTTGAACTAATAAAAACTTTTAAGTACCGCCAACCTGGGTATTAATGTTATGTCCAAATCATGCCTACAGCATTGCTGTCATATTTATTAAAATTTGTGGTGAAGCAAATACATTCCTTGATGTATTGTCTTTGCAAGGAAACAGAATATGATTTTGAGTCTTGGCTCTGCTGTCAGCTAGCTTCTTTGCACTCTTTGTCTCAACTGTTAAGTAATATAATTAGCAATTTTCTCTTCTAGGATTGTTACAGAGGTTAAAAATAACTTTAGACCCATGCCCAGTACATATTTTCTTTAAATTTATCACACTATTCCATGTCATTTCACACATAATTTTTATGTTATATAAATTTTGTGTTAATCTACTCTAAAAGCTGCAATGACTTTATAGTTTAAATATGTTACTTTTAATTTAAACTATTTTAATGAGGCAACGTTGACATGCTAGAGCGCAAAATATAATATAGTTTAAAAAGTATAATGTTACCAATTCAAAGTCATCAACAAATTTCAATAGCACTTTATCAAAGTAGTCAACTTTACCAGTCTACTCTTGTCACTTTCCTTGGTTACTTTAGTTCTGAGTAGAAGCATTTATTTTCATTGCACATTGCTGCTTCTCTGACTTTGTTTTTTGTTCTGGGCTTCAGCCAGCAGTACACAGGAGTTGCTCCTGGCTCTACACTCAGGCATCACTCTGGTGGACTCCGGGTACCATATGGGACAAAACACAAGTTGGTCTGTGCAAGGCAACTGTCCTACCCTCTGTACTTTCACTCTGGTCTCATAATTTGCTTCCTATAGTTGTCTTTCTTTTTCAACTATTTCTTTGTTTAGAATTATTCCTTGCTTCCCCCTACATTTGTAGCATAATTGAAACATATATATGAAACATATATATTATATATAATATATAATACATTATATATGTATCTATGTTTAGCTATATCTTATTTGTTTAATTTTGCAATCTACATCATTTTATCTGCTCATCTGTGGTTGGGAATCAAATTCAAGTAATGCTTGAATGGATAGGTGTGCACATGTTTTTCAGAATCTGTGTTTTTGTATAGTTACTATTATATTTATTTTTCTTTTCTTTTTTTCCAGAAATCTGCTCTTTATAAAGCCTGAAATGGGTTTTTCAGAGTAAAGGAAGTCTCATTTGTCTGCATGCCACATAGCCCTTTTTGTTTCTGTTCCTTTTGATAGTCACTGATGCGAGATGGCATCTCATTGACATTTTGATTTGCATTTCTCTAAAATTCAGTAGCTTTAGATGATAACTTCATATTACCTACATGTCATCTTTGAGGAAGTGACTGTTCATAACCCTCCTATGGGGTTGCATTTTTGCTATTGAGTTTTGTGAGGGCTTTGTATATCTTGGATATTAGTCCTTTATCAGATGTGAAGTATACAAATATTTTCTTTCATTATTCTGCATATTTTTGTTTCCATTTCTCACTCTACATAAACTAGTTTGATGTAGTCCCACTCACTTATGTTTGCTTTTCTTCCTCTTTGCTATTAGTTGAGTCAACAAACACCTTTTGAAATCAGCACTGATAAAGGTTTGGGTCAAAATTGAATAAAGGCATCTATGAGGACAGAATCCCTAAAATACTTTAGCATATTTAGGGAGAAAACAACTTTAACATATGGCATAAGATAGGGGTCCAGATTAATTTTTCCATGTATCTAACAAATTTTCCCACATCGTTTGTTTTAGGCATTCCTAAATCAACTTAATGTACCTAAATTATTTGTCATCAGTTAAACTTTTACACTTGTGAGGGTTTATTACTAAATGTTCATTTCTATTCTGCTGTTCTGAGAATCTAAAAATGTTCTAGTATCATACAATTTTGAATACTATACAACGTAGTTTAAAGTCAAAGAATTTAATGACTCACATCTTTTGCACCCATCATTGCTTTGGCTTCCTTAGGGTGCTTTTATGGTGACAAACAGCAGAAGGCTAGCTTTTGTTTACTAGATCATCAATATTCCCTGTGCCTTGTTGTCAGTGAGCTTAGGCTATTAACATTTATGGAAATTAATGATAGAAAAAATACTGCAATTTTTCTAAATTAGCACTTTGTGATTATTCAGTTTACGTCTCTTCTCTCTGTGTCCTCTCTTTGGCTTCATATATGCCTTCTATGCAGTTTTCAAACTCCATTCACTCTTTTTTTCTCATTTCTTCTAAGTCTTTCCCTTTACTTATTTCATTTTTTTTAATCGGGGAGTGGTGTTACGCCCCATCCAGTAGTGCTCAAGTGGCTACTTTTGCTTTGTACTTTTCATTACATCTATCTATCTATCTATCTATCTATCTATCTATCTATCTATCTATCTATCTATCTATCTATCTATCTATCTATCTATCTATCTATCTATCTATCTATCTATCTATCTATCTATCTATCTATCTATCTATCTATCTATCTATCTATCTATCTATCTATCTATCTATCTATCTATCTATCTATCTATCTATCTATCTATCTATCTATCTATCTATCTATCTATCTATCTATCTATCTATCTATCTACCTACCTACCTACCTACCTACCTACCTACCTACCTACCTACCTATCTATCTATCTATCTATCTATCTATCTATCTATCTATCATCTATCTATCATCTATCTGTCTATCTATCTATCTGTCTGTCTGTCTGTCTATCTGTCTGTCTGTCTGTCTGTCTGTCTATTTATTTTTTGCTTTTTTGGTTGCTCAGGGATTTCTCCTGGCTCTGCACTCAGGAATTACTCCTGGCGGTGCTCAGGGGACCATACGAGATGCCGGAGATTGAACCCAGGCCTGCACAGGCTGGCCGTGTGCAAGGCAAACGTCCTACCCACTGGGCTATCGCTCTGGCCCTCATCACTTTTAGTTGTTTTGGGGATCTTAAATTACTAAGTGGGGTGTTCAACTGGGGTTGGATATATACTAGGCAAAAACCTTAAGGCCTGTATAATGTCTCCCACAGTGCTTATGTGTAGAGCATTAATCTTATATTACCTTATGTTAAATAAATCCAAGGTCACTCTAAGAGATCCATATATCGGTTTCTTTTATTCCCACATTTTAAATGCCTTATTTAAATTAAGTACTAAATTACAAGTGGGGTTTATTTTCCATTTATAGAAGATTCTTTAGTATATATTGCATACAAACTGTGAATTTTAAGTTTTATTTATCAAAAAATACTTAAAAAATCTTTTTTCAGGTGTAACTGATGTTTTTATTTGGTAGAGTATTCTTGGTTAAGGAACTTTAAGTACCAGAACATTTCCTTCTATGTAGATGACAACCTATTTAGCTCAGGATCTTTTCAGTTTAAACTAATTACACTTTAAGCTATTTACATTCCCCTAAGCCAGAATTCATACAAATGAGATCTCTCTTCTGTGTAAACACTGATGGATGGTGTGGCAGTTACAGAAGTCACCTTGACTCTTAATGAGTAACTTCTGAATTATTATTATATATCTGTTATGATTTTTATGTTATCTAGATTGGGCATAGCTCCTCTTTGTACCCACTGGTCCCACCGTGGGACAGTTAGAATTTACCAGGAGAATACCACCCTGGCTATGTTGAGACTATCGTTTAAGATTATAGGAAGGATCATACTAGTTTGCCCTCAAGCAGGCAAGTGTGACTCTTTTGGTATACAGAAAACAAGATTCTCAGAATCACTCTGGTGCAGATAATAAATAAGAAGGACCTTGTGGGTACCATCTAGATTACATGATGCTCATGAAATTAAGATGTATTACTTATACCAGCTCTCCCCTCTCCAATGTTTTGACATAAGAGATAATTTCAGAGGAAGGGACTAGTCCTTGGCATAGTCATTTGTTTAGATCTGTAGTAGGGTATGGTACCACCCTATTACACCCTTCCACTCTCTAGAAGCTGTTTAGTTTATCTTTGTTGACAGGACCCTCCCTGAAGTTAGGATTACTTTAGTGTATATAAGGGGACTGACTTGATGGATGTATTGTATCCACTTTGGTGGGACTCTCTCTGATGGGATCCTCTTTGGTGGGAGACTTGGGTCCTTGTGCATGGTCTGAGTTCTGACCAGAGCTAGAGATCTTCCATTATATTGGATTGTGGTGGTAGAGTTTGTTCTACTATTAAAAAGCCTTTTGGAACTGTGCTGGACACGTGAGTTCTCATCCATTCCCGGTGAACTCGGAAGAAGAAGAAGGTCTGTTCAGATACTGTTGGGGTCCCCAGCAGCTCCCCAACACTTACATATTATAGAATTTTTTAGGGGCTTTGGGAGGTTGGTCAGTCAATGCTATCGGGTTATTCCTAGCTCCAATCTCAGGAATTACTCCATCTTTGGTTACTTGACTTCTGAGTCCAAGCAGTTTTTATTGGATATTGTTGCTTCTCTTGACTTTGTTTCTTTTGTGTTTGTTTTTGTTTTGGGGGTCACACCAAGCAGTACTTAGAGTTAACCCCTGGCTCTACATTCAAATCTCTCCTGGAGGACTTGAGGACTATATGAGAAGCCATGGATAGAACCTGGTTGGTTGCATGCAAGGAAACAGCCCTACCCACTACACTATCACTTTGACCCCATACAACATAGAATTTCAGTAAATAAATCTACTATGAGTCTTATTGCTATTTCTTTATGTATGATGTTTAGTTTTTTCTTACTGGTTTAAGGATTCTCGCTATTATTTTTTGTTTTGCCATTTTAATTAAAAAGACTCTTGTGTATTTGTTTTTATTTCATAAAAAATATCTGAGATTCCTAGTTAAGGGGTATCAATTTCATTCTTCAGCTTGGGGATGTTCTCAGCTATTAGTTGTTAACATATTTACTCTGGTGCTACAATTTGTGTTAAGCTACATCCACATGTGAGTTACTGGTGGCATGCACAGTACTCTCCATTAGACCTACATGATTATCAAAGCATTTGTATTTGTAAGCACCTGATTACAACTATAATGATAAGGTCATATAGACATGTATAATGTCTTATGTTTAAGTTTTTGATTATTTAAAAATGCCTGTGACAAAATTATGAAGAGACCTAATCTGCAACAAAATGTTGAAAGTAACAGGTGCATGGCAGATCTCCACTCAAATTTGAGTAGACAGAGACAATGGCCAGAAATTTGAACTCCTCACAGCCTGGGGACTACTATGCATCAAAATTGATGTCTGCTAGAGAACCCAGGGTCCAAGATGGCCTGTGCCCTTGGGTGCATGCAAACAACATCCCTAAAGTCAGAAAGAATACCGCATTTGAGAATGCCTGCACATTAACCAGAAGTGTGCAATCACAAATACTCTGTCACAGCTGTGTGCTAAGTTTCAACAGTCATGGAAAAAACATGAGGTACAACACATGAGTCCTTGGGGGACCTGAGCAACAAGATTGAGAATGTCTGAGTGGCTACCAGAGTGTAGCCACTCTCTCCAAAGTTGCCCACAATTGCCAGTTTCCACACTGAGCTTCTTTGATCACACAACCTAGGTGCAAAAGGGAAACTTGCATAAGGTGCCGGCTTAAAAGAGCCGAAATTTCAGTAATAGGGCCTGATCCTGGGGCTTCGACTGAAGTAGAGCAGGTAATGAGGACTACCCTGCAAAAATGGGCTTTGGGAGGTTGGCCAAGTGCTCTCTGACTAGGGATGTTGCTTTCATGCTAGTACTGGGATCATTTTCTTGCTAGGTTTAAACTAAGTGTCTCTCATTACCAAATTAGCACAGGTATTAGCTTGGGGTCTGTGCAGGCTGCTTCACATATTTGTCCTTGAATACTCTGAATATGGAAGTAAATTCCACATGGTGTAATTTAGCCATGTTCTGAGAAGTTACTAATATGGCAGCTGCTAACCCCTACTCCTGTTTATATCCATATTTTATTTTTTCCTGTTGCAGTATTTTAAGTACAGGAGTATGGAATTAGAGTATCCTGTATTTAACATAAACCTTCTCTTTTTTTCAGGGCAAAGTTTCATGCCCAGAAAATTCTTCCAGGCATGCAATGCTGCATTATGCACTTATTTATTTCCTTTGTTAAGGATGACTCTCTGTACCCTCTCGGAACACTTCCATGTGCCCTGTTTATTGGAAATTTCAGGCATGTTTCTGTGGTTAATACAACTTTAGGTGTAGATTTCGCATAAAAACCCAATGACACAAATATGAGAAGCCATGGATAGAACCTGGTTGGTTGCATGCAAGGAAACTGCCCTACCCACTACACTATCACTTTGACCAACATAGTGATAGTGTATTCCCCATTTGGCCATTTCGATCAACTTAAAGCAATTTCTAATAAGGTTGTTTTTCCTAGGTAAATTGTCAGGAACGCGCCGGGGTCCCCGACAGTGTCAGGACAGAGGTTGTCGTCTACCTCCAAGGTCGCGGGAGAACAGATGAAAACTCACGAGTCCGGTGCAATTCCAAAAATGGCTTTTAATAGTACAAAAGCTCTTCCACAGCACTCCAATATAATGAACAAACTTTAGCTCTGGTCCGAACTTAGACCATACAAAAGAGCCTAAGTCTCCCACCAAAGAGAGAGGATCTCACCCGAGCTGAGTCCTACCCAGAAGGAGCAAAAAGGCCAAAGAGCAAAAGGCCAAAAGCCAAAAGCCAAAAGCCGCAGGAGCCAAAAGCTGAAGGCTGAGGAACCAAAAGGCAAAAGGTGAAGGGGCCTCAAGTCAGCCCCTTATATACACCAAAGTAATCCAATTGGGAGGTTGTCATGTCAACAAAGAACCCTAAACAGAGTGTAGTGCCACACCTTATTGCAGGTATAAACAAAGGTTACACCAAGGACTAATCCCAAGATTATCTCTTATGTAAAACACTGGAGAGAGAGGGCTGATATAAAGTAATACATCTTAACTTCATGAGCTTCATGTAATCTAGATGGTACCCACAAGGTCCTTCTTATTATTATCTGCACCAGGGTGATTCTGAGTATCTTGTTCTCGTGTACTGAAAGGGTCACTCTTGCCTGCTTAGAGCAAACTAGTATGATCCTTCCTATAGTCTTCCTATAGTCTCAACGTAGCCAGGGTGGTAGTCTCCTAGTAATTTCTAACTGCCCCACGTTGGGTGCAGTGGGTATAAAGAGGAGCTGTGCCCAATCTAGAAAACATAGAAGTCTTAGTAGATGTATAAGTCAGAAGTTATTCAATCAAGGTGACTTCTGTAACTGCCACACCCTCTAGCAGTGTTCACATAGAAGAGAGGTCTCATTAGAATGAACCTTGACTTAAATAAGATTAAGCTGGGTGTGGGCAAAACAACAAAGCTCCCAGATTAGCTAAATCTGTCCTCCAACAGCCAAGCTCTGTGCTATCTAAAAAAAAAGTTTTATATCATCATAAATTGTTCCATTGTCAAGTCATGATATTGCATATACTGTAAACTTTTTATTTCTCATTTCCTTCTATTTTATCCCAAGGGAAACATATGTATATTTAATTTCATTTAGGAAAATTATGGTGTTTTAAATTTGGAAAATTGGATTTCATTTCCTGAATTATATTTGCATAATTTAAATGTGCAGATATTTGATTTTTTGAAACTGGTTGGTCATCAGTAAAGTAGAATTCAAAACACAATCAAAAAATGTTTGTATTAACAGTTCTGCGGTACTCAAAATCCCTGGGTTAATTTGCCATGAATACAGAAACATAACAGTACTTCTCGTTCAGTTCCACACCTCTGAGTTTTATAACACCTTTTCACTAAAGGAATCAAGTCCTAAGTTGTCCTCATGAAAGATATTTTTAAGTTGGGAAAACTAAAAATGTTACACAGAATAGCACGTATGCCACACACTTAAAAACAAAAAACTTATCTGCCTTAGAGCATTTTTCATAAACTCATTGTTGCCATGAAAAAATTAAGCATTTGTGGTAGAGAGTGACCAGGAATAAAGCAGCTATTGTCTAACCAAAGATGCGAATAAATTAAAAATGAGGTCATTTTCACGGGTCACACAATCACACAATGTATTTTATTTATAAATTTTTTTGGGAGGAGGCTACTCACAGCAGTGTTCAGGGCTTAATCCTGCCTCTGCATTTAGAGGTCACTCTTAGCAGGCCTCAAGTGATCATCTCTGGTGCCAGGGTGCCAGAGATTAAATTTGGTTAGACTGCCTGCAAGGAAAGTGCTCTGCAAGATGTGCTATCTCTCCAACCCCTGTTGCAGGACACCTAAGAGCCTCTGCCTCTGGGTCTGCCCTGGATTGCCTCCTGCAGATCACTTCGTAGATAGGGGGTAGTTTAAATGTGGCATTTTATCTGACCATGTGTTCTGTACTGGCTGGTATTAATATACTCTCATGCTACCACAATCATCATGGGACTAGCTAGACCTTACCAGCATATTTGCCTGGCCACGTTGGATCTCTAAGTAATTAGATCAGAGAGAAATGCTGTTTGCCTCCAAGCAAGCAAGCATGGATCCCTGATAACTCAAAGGGAACTAAAATACAAAACTACCATGAAGTAAAGATGAGACTCTTGTGAAGGCTTGGAGAAATATTTAACTGGCATTAGCACAGTCTTTGGTACAGAGGCATGCCATCTCAGAAACCCCCTTCTCTACCCTATAAAGGCATTTCCTAGGCAGATCTTGGCTCACGACATTAGCATCTAAAAGGGCCTAGGTGAGGTGCTGGGAGAAATTACCTGAGGGCATTTGACCCTGTTTGCTTCCCATAAAAGTGGGAGGACTGATTTGCAGGGGGATAAAACTAGCCTGCTTCTCTCTTGTGCTCTCTTTCTTTGGGCTCTCTTTTGGGGCTTGCACTCTTCTTGGGTCGCTTGTCCCCTTTCTGATGGACTCTTGTCTTTGTCTCCTGTCTACAGGGCCTTAACACGTGGTGACCGCCATTTGGCCTACACGTGACTGGGGTCCTAACCGGAATCCTAAGCACAGGATTTTTCCTGTTGCTGATTTGTATGCCTGAAACTGTGATAAGTAAAGCATTTTAGAACCAGCTTCGATTCCTGAGTTTCCATTCATTCCCCACCGGCTTCAGAGGTAGAAGGGAATTCACTTCTTGGTATTGTTGGGGACCCCAGAAGTTCCTGGACAAACCCCCACACAGTATATTTTTTTAAAAATGTGTTTATAGGGGCCAGAGCGGTAGTCCAGAAGGTGGGGCGTTTGCCTTGCACGCGGCAGTCCTATGCCGGACCGGGTTCAAACTCAGCATCCCATATGTTCTCCAGAGCACTGCCAGGAGTAATTCCTGAGTGCAGAGCCAGGAGAAACCCCCTGAGCATTGCCTGGTGTGACCCCAAAAAAGCAAAAATAAATGTGTTTATATGCATGTATCTACCTTTAAGATGGGATAATATTCATTTATTAAGTCTTAAACTGCTGGTGTTTACGACTATAAAGAAAGACTTTGATGAGATATACAAATTAGTTAATTTATTTTTGCAACAGACATGTGTCATTTTTAATTTTGGATTCCAAAGGACTTTTTTTTTGCTTGATTATATTGGACAAAACTTTATCAAACTAGGGAATCAAGTGTGTGTGAAGGGGTTAAATATTTCATCTTTACCATTTTATTTTTATTAATTAAAAATTATTATACTACTGTGAGATATAGTTACAAAGATGTTCATGATTGGGTTTCAGACATACATTTTAGAAGCCAGTAAAGAACACATAATTAGGCAAAGTTTATTTTCCCATGATCCAGATCTTGAAGCAGACCTCCAAGAAAACAGAGGGATTTAAGAGATATTTCAGGCTGTGTTTGTTGAAGAATTTATTTTCCACCATAGTAAACAATGGTGGAAAATAAATGTTTCAAGCATACTGGGGTCAGAGTATCTACAAATCACAAATTTGCAAGACTGGTTTGTATCTAACTTGTTAGGTTTTGTATTACTCTTAGATGTTTCCTAAGTCTAGATGCTGATGTTCACAACTATTTGTAAACTTCCAACTCATTGTTCTCCCACTAAAATTAGATTTGAGTTGAGTTACTTAGAATCCAGGACTGAATTATTTTTACAAAGTAAGTGACATTAGAGGTGAGTCCACAGCAGTGGCATGGAAATATCGAAAGCTTTCCAAGAATCGACTTTATGAGCATCAGAATATAATTTAAAGCACCCCAGAAGTGGAATGGATTGGGTTTTCATTCCAGGTCAGCAGATAGTGGATCAAGGATATAAAAATAAATCAAAAGCAGACATGGTTACTAGGAGCTATTTGGGTTACAAGGTGCGAAAAGAACTCTGGACTCATAGTCAGGGAACTTTCCTCTACCACTTAGTTAGCCTGTTGACCTTGTGTGAATTACTTTTTATCGCTAAACAATTTCCCCTTCATCTGTACAGGATTGATAATGCCAGCTGCAGAACTTATTTCACAGGACTTTAGAAGAATAGAAAATGAATATAAGGTAAGCAAATAAAGCACATGGTGAAATGTATCATGTCTGTTATTACATTTATAGACTATAATAGATGAATATCAGGTACTTGACCTAGTTTCCATTTTATAATGACTTTTGAGCATAATTCATAAAGGGCCTATTCGTTTCTGACAGGTTATAGTCTTGAAATGGTAGGAAAATGACAGTCCTTGAAGTTCAGTGGGACTGTGTTTTAAAGCTGACTTTACAATTTATGACTTGTGTGATCAGTGACAAAATTATTTAAATTCTCTGAGTAAAAATATTCTTTATAATTAAGAAATATAAAATGTAACATTATTTTTTAAAAAATGCTCTAAGATAAAATTGTTTTACTAGATAGATAGCTGAGTGTATTTAATAATTATATAAGTGTGTTTCTATATTATAATGTATATATGTATATACATAAGTTAGTTGTTAATATATAGTCTATTAACATTTTTAACATATATAATCAGAGTCCAGACTGCTAACCATTACACCATGGAACCTCACCAACATATTATAATCTATAAACCTTTTTAACATATATAGTCTATTAACCTCTCTAACTCAGTGTTCTTAAATATAATATAGAAGCAATAATAGTAATTATTCCATAGCTTTCTTTAGAGTACTAAATGACTTAACATTGTGATATCACTTAGAAAATGATATTACTAGAGTAAACTATCAAACCATTATTTTTAAACATACCAGCTTACATAGCAACTATTACTTAAAAGATAATATGTTATTTTTTCATTATCACTTTTTGCTTTCTCAATCAAAAATCATGATATCAATAAGAATTTATTCTTTGTGATCAAGAAGATAAAGTTGAAATAAAACACTTTTAAAGTTCTGCATTTATTTTCTATTAATGATGCCTAATTTAAAACTTCAAGGAATATGGTCTTTCAAACTATTACTTATTAATTTTTATAATAAATGATTGAAAAGCAATATCTTTGCCAATTTAATTTGAATATTGACAGCAGTATTTCCCACATTTCTTTCCTCTCTTTACTGCAGTAAAATGTTCAATATTTACTCATTTGTATTAGTAATATCTTAATTTAATTATTATCTTAACATAGAGATAGTGATCTTAACATACTGTTACACAGTTTCTAAACATCAAATATGCTGCTAATATTTTACCAGTATATAAAGTATATATAGAAAATCCACATTATAAAATTTTTATGAAAACATACAAGTGTCCTGAAGTTCTATTTATTAATGTTTTTGTTCATTCTGAAAATCTTTCCTTACATTAAAGCTTGAATAAAATGTTGACTTCTATATTTATTATAACAATAAAGATACCCATATTAAAAATGGATAAGGTGAAAATACAAATGGGAAGTAAATATTATGAGACTTCTCAGATAGTCAATGTTTGCACCTGTAGTTTATATTTTTAAAAGGAAATCTCAATCATAACTGCTAAACAATGTTATCTTTATTTGAGGTTATATTGCAAAGCATTATTTCTGAATATGATCTGTGAAATCTTGACAATTGAATATACTATTTCAATTTTGTTAGCTATACTCCTCTGTGTTTCTCAATGTTAAACACTCTTTAAATAAAATTTAAACACTCTTTAAATGAAATTATTTTGCCTAAGATTTTGCTGCTGTCTAGGGCTATCCTTGTGAGAAGCAATCTGTCAATAATTGATATGTTTAACGTGAAGTATTACTCTGAGAAAAGTGATTTGGGAATACAGCATATTTACTCCTTGTTATTTGAACCTAATTTTTAAAAAATGTGGTAAATAGCAAGTACTGGAGAGATAAGAGCACATATTTTCTATTATAAGTGGAAGAAATATGAGTGCACTTCAAGCCCATACAAAAAACCAGAATAACTCTGAAGTATGTGGCAATGTATTTTAAATATTATACTAAAATTTCAATTTTCCAAGAACTACTGCAAAGTTCTGCAAAATTATAGAAAAATACAAGCTATGTTAATTACTTAATGTTCAATGACTTATTAGAGGGAGTGTTTTTGTGTAACAAACATTATTATTTATATTTCCCTTCAATATTACAGCCTATATACTACCATATAATATAGTAAAAATAATATATTAAATGTTATAACAAAGAAAAATAGGCATGTTCCCTCTCCCTCTGGAGGAGACCAGATTGTCTAGTGAATACCTCTGTCTCTGCCTCTGTCTCTTATTTTTCTCTTTCTCGCTCTGTTCAAACTCTAAATTTTTTTCAGTAAAAACTATTTTTTTTGATAAAATAGAAAGAAATGAAAACCCAGCAAAAATTCAATTTAAAATATCAAACGCTTAATATTGCTTCTATCTATCTATCTATCTATCTATCTATCTATCTATCTATCTATCTATCTATCTATCTATCTATCTATCTATCTATCTATCTATCTATCTATCTATCTATCTATCTATCTATCTATCTATCTATCTATCTATCTATCTATCTACCTACCTACCTACCTATCTATCTATCTATCTATCTATCTATCTATCTATCTATCTATCTATCTATCTATCTATCTATCTATCATCTATCTATCTATCTATCTTTGAAGTCTGAAGCCATATATACATCCATATGTATACATTATATATATATGGATTCAGACTTTTAAAATAATGCATTGTTCTAATTTTGAGATAAGAAAAGGAAAAGATGATTTTGATGATTGAGTTGGCTTTCTGACTGCTGCCGGTAACCAAAGCCTACAGCCACAAAGCAATAAAGCTGAACTGGTTGGGCAAATCTGCTGAGTCATCAAGTAGACATTAAGAGAATGAGGAGACAAAGACAAACAAACCAATTCAAAAGTATTAGAGATGAAGTTGCTGCATTCAGTGTTATGGAGAGAAAGTTTCAGCAAATTACTGATCTTTAGAAATCGCAGTCTGCAGGATAAAATTAAAGACACATTGAAAACAGTCGATCATTTAATAGAGTAGACAGAGGTTAGAATATTTTGAACTCCCACTAGCTTCAAGTGTCAAGACTTCATGACACATGGACATAGGAAAGAGAACTAAAAACTTAATGATGTCATTTGTAGGAATCAATTAGGCCTGAACTAACAACCTCATTGGAACTGCCTGTGAGGCTTTAAAACACAAGATTTCAAAGGATTTAAATGAGGGTCAGAGCAATAGTACAGAGCAATAAGGCAGGTGCACAACCAAGTTTGATACCTGATACCCCATATGGTCCCCCCAAACCACAAGGAATAGATACTGGTACATGGGTACATAGCCAGAAAGAGCCCCGAGCAATGCCAATATGGTCCCAAAACAACATTCAAAAGATTCAACTGATACCACTTTATGAAAATCAAAATAAATTCACTTTTAGTTAATGAAAGCAATGGGATTTGATGTCTAAAAGTGCAAAATTTACATGCTAGACAAGAAAATCCAAACATTCAGAAAAATCAAGAAAAATATGACCCAGAAGAAAAGATAATCAGTAGATACAGTATAGTGATAATATGAAACAGATAGGTTTGGTAAAGCAGCTGTATAACTATCACGCTTTTTTTGAAGAATAAAAGAAAACAAGAACATTAATGAAAGAACATGAAAAGTACAAAGAGATAATATGAAGGGAAAGTAGCCACATTAATAATGGTATAGAATCGGAAAAACCAGATAAGAGGTAGACCAGACACACAGCTACACAGCTCAACCCACATGGAGAGGCCCCATGGAGCCACAGGAGGACAGTAAAGGTCTGGGCCCTGTTTGAGCCCAACAAAACTCCTAGGGACCCGTGGGGTAGGACACTATGCCAGCTGGACTTGGAGCAGGGATCGGGGCCCCTCCACCAACCCCTTCCATCTCCATGCCCCAGCAGGTGTGGCAACAAGCATGCAGCCACATTGAGCAAAACCACATAAAAGGCAGATATATGGTATAGAATTAACAAAATGGTTGCTTAAACAGACTTCCAGGGATAATAAAAATTATAGAAATATATTACATGAAATTATCAATAAAACTAGGATCAAATACAAGAGATATCAATGTCCCTGAAGACTTTTAAAAGACATTTCAATATGAAGCACAGAAAGAAAAAGAAGACTGAGAAGAACTTGTTTAGAACTTCAGTGATTTGTGACTAAATATTAACCATTTGAACATAAATGAATTCTTTGAAAGGTGTGATGTATTTGCTTTAAAAAGCCCATACAAAACACCACAAATAAAACCACAAAAAGATTCACCAAAATTTATGATAAAAAATTTTATGATGAAAACTAATGATAATGATAAAAAAATCTATAATTGGAAGACAAAGAATGCAATACAAAGAAATAGAAAAATAATATTTATAACAGGTTTCTCATATGATATTAGAAAATCCAGAAACAATATATTACCTTTAAACCACCAGGAAAAAAATTGTCTCTTAGGAAAGTATAAATGCAATTATATATGTCAAAAATACAGACAAAATGAAGATCGTTTTGATAATCAAAGGGGGTCTGTAATCTATGATATCACCAGCATATCTGTACTCAAATAAGTATGAAAAGAAAATGTATGAGACAAAAGAGAGAGCACAGTAAAAGTGGAGCAAAGGCTTTGTACGTAGAAGGTTCAGGCTTGATTTCTGGCGCTACAGGGACCCTGAACACCTCCAAGGTGGTTCCTGAGCATCTAGCAGGGCTGGCTTACGGAACACACCCAGAAGTAGCCCATTACAAAAAAAAAATCACGTAATTGAATTATTTACTTATAATTATTTACTTATTAAAAATAAGCATAATTACAATAGTATTACTTATTGATGTATAATAGGAATAAGTTGAAGTAATTAAATAAAACAAATACCTTTTATACAGTTAATTGCTTATTAAGTTGGACAGATTTTCAGTGTCAGAATCTACAAAATATATGGGACAGTATTAAAATTGATGCTTAATACAATATTATTCAGAAATAAGCACATTTATTAATAACATCATGTAAAATTTTAATATAAATGTTACTAAAATAATAGCTTATACTTATTATCCACTGTCGGGCGCTCCGCGGGGTCCCCGACAGTGCCGGGAAGCGAGTTCCCTTCTACCTCCGAAGCCGGCGAGGAATGGATGAACACTCAGGAATCCGATGCGGTTTTAAAAGGCTTTACTTATCACAGGTTCAGGCATACAAATCAGCAAAAGGAAAAACCCGATGCTTAGGATTCCAGGCTAGAACCCCAGCCACGTGTAGGCCAAGATGGCGACCACCACGTGTAAAAACTTCCAAGGGGAATAAACGCTCACAAGGCGAGATCCCACAGGGAAGAAGCCCAAAAGCCAAAAGCCAAAAGCCGCAGGAGCCAAAAGTCGCAGGAGCCAAAAGCTGAAGGCTGAGGAACCAAAGGCAAAGGGTGAAGGGGCCTCAAGTCAGCCCCCTTATATACACCAAAGTAACCCAATCGGGAGGTTGTCATGCCAACAAAGAACCCTAAACAGAGTGTAGTGCCACACCCTATTGTAGGTATAAACAAAGGTTACACCAAGGACTAATCCCGAGATTATCTCTTATGTAAAACACTGGAGAGAGAGGGGCTGATATAAAGTAATACATCTTAACTTCATGAGCTTCATGTAATCTAGATGGTACCCACAAGGTCCTTATTATTATCTGCACCAGGGTGATTCTGAGTATCTTGTTCTCATGTACTGAAAGGGTCATACTCGCCTGCTTAGAGCAAACTAGTATGATCCTTCCTATAGTCTTCCTTTAGTCTCAGCGTAGCCAGGGTGGTAGTCTCCTGGTAAATTCTAACTGTCCCACGTTGGGTGCAGTGGGTATAAAGAGGAGCTGTGCCCAATCTAGAAAACATAGAAGTCTTAGTAGATGTATAAGTCAGAAGTTATTCAATCAAGGTGACTTCTGTAACTGCCACACCCTCTAGAAGTGTTTACATAGAAGAGAGGTCTCATTAGAATGAACATTGGCTTAAATAAGATTAAGCTGGGAGTGAGCAAAACGACAAAACTCCCAGATTAGCTAAACATGTCCTCCAACAATCCACCAGGTTTCATATTAAATGAATACATTTCATCAGTTCACTTGTATCACTTGTATCACTTGTCTTCTGGTTGTTCATCGATTTGCTTGAACAGGCACCGGTAACATGAAGTATGTCCTGTCACATGCTATTGTAGCCCAAGGGCATCTGCTTGCTCCAGAAACATGAACAGCCTCAAATCAATTGTTCAGGTCATGAAATGATGTCTATAATTCTTACTGGTTTTTGGCATATCAAATATGACACAGGTAGCTTGTCACGCTCTGCTGTGTGGTGGTAGTATGCTCTCAGTAGTAGGCTCTTATCTTGTGCATTTACTGATGTAATGGGAAGAGATCAGCTTTTCTTTTGGGTGGAGCTCTGACTAGCTGTGAAGTCGGATGTTGAAAATGGTGGCCCCTCATGGTGTGGGGGTTCCTCTGGCTTCTTGCAAGGCTTTATTGGGATGGCGGGTCAGGGCTAGAAATCGCCTTCTCTCCTGGATGTCTAATGGTCAGCTGAGCACAGGGAGAGCTGGTAGCAGCTCTGCCCTATGTATCTGAGTTTCTGGATCAGGCATACCTGGCTTGAAATAGTCTTCAGTGTAGGGTGGGAATCTGATGAGCAGAGTCTGAGATTGGCTTTCTCTTGGGTGGAGCTCTGATGAGCTGTGGAGTCCGGATGCTGAAAATGGTGGCCCTAATAGTGTGGGGGGTTCCTCTGTTTCATCAGTTGTAAACTAAAAATTATAATTATTAGTATAGAATTAAGAGTAATTTTAAGATTTAGGCATATATTTAGACAATGTTTTAAAGGTTTTAAAGTTTTTATGGTTTTAGGTACAGAACAGTATTAAGGATCTATTCTTGACTTTGTGCTCAGGGTAGCTTATGTACTGTCAGGGATACAACAGTGCTCAGCTGCATACATGTCAAGTACATTATATTTTATATTATATACCTAGCTCCTAGTGGAAAATTTAAATATTTATACAACAAAATTTATATGCAGGGACTAGAGATGTGACTAGCAATAGAGTACATGCATTGTATATCTGATAATCTGTTTCTATTTTTGCTATTCCAAATAAAACTTTCCTGTTGGATTACAGTTCTAAGTATTTCAGTTTTACCATTGGAGTTGTCATTTACCCTCTCACAAGGAACTTAGGTTGCTGAAATGCACCCATCCTTCTAATAATGGGCTCATCCCTTTCCTGTATGCCCTTTGCATATTCTTATGTTAGAGCAATAACCTTTTTTGTATAGACACAGGAAGACAGTTAAGGTTATGCATTTGTAATATAGGAGTTAATTAGCTCTGAAATATTTAATCTTGGGCATCTGTCATATTCCCTTACTTAAGCTAGAGTTGCCCTAGATAGATTTTAGTTTCTTGTGCACCAAAAGGAGGGCCTTGCAGGAGTTGGATAGACCCAGGGCAAGCTATGAGTAAGCTATCCCAGTCTCAACATGGGACAGGCTAAGAGTCATAAGAAGTATAATCAGTTATGAGCACAGTCATGGAATAGGCTATGTAGTGACCCAATGATAAGTTTCTGATTTATGATCCTGTTTACATTAGGAAAAGCTAACCTGGCCTGAGAATTGTAGTCTGGAATATATAGCAAGAGGTCCTCAGGAAAAGCCATTGTTTGCCATGAATTTTAAGAGATACCATAATAAACTTATTCCCGGTGTAGATAAAAGTCTATATCTTTTACTGTGTTTATACAAAATGACTAGAAATTCAATTAAGAAGTGAAAGTAATATAATTATTTATCAGCAAAGGGAGGAGAAAACAACATACTCTTGGCTGGAATACCGCCTTTGTCCTGGGCAGATCTATAGCCCTAGTGCAAGAGTCCATCCCATCTATAGTCCTAGTGCAAGAGTCCATCACTGGGGGGGTCTCCTATTAGACTGTCCCTGGAAAGAAGGAACTTTTACACTTGCTCATTTTTTAGGACCAAAGTTCTATCACCTCTTGTGATTTTCATCCCTCAAAACTTCTGATGCTATAACTAACAGACTTGACCAACAAGCCTTGGTCCTGTTCCTTTGTCCATCAGTCAGGAGAACTGTCCAGTTCTGAGAATGAAAGGGGACCCTGCTTACCCCTTGAACTTCCACAAATAATTGTGCTCAGTTTTATTTTTTGTTACATGTTTATGAGAGAAGGTTGATTAAAAATAAACCTTGTTGATAAAAAAAAAAACAGGAAAATTACCTGGGAAGTGGAATGGAATTATAAATTTCATGGGAGAAATGAATTATATAAATGTTTGTGGGGAAATTTAGATGCTACTTCTGCTGAATGGAAATTGTTGGTAAGGTATTTATATTCTCTTATCCTATTTTTGTTAGGTCTTTTGTTTACAATATCAGCAGGAGTGTAATGACTTTAATTTGAAATGTTAATAGTTCAAAAATTTGGTGATTGTATTTCTTGCAACTACTTACAATAAAAAATATAATGTAGGAGTGGGTAGAAATATTTCCACAAATCTTTTATGTCAGGGAAAAAAAACAATGAGGATGTAAACTACATAAACTACATGTAAAATGCTTTTCATATGCTTATTTCAACACTGTCTCCCAAAGTTGAAAAAATACAAATTTAGGTCTTTTCTCATATATGGTAATAGACTAGAAGAACTCATTCATTTCTGAAATTAAATAAAATTCTATAAGTACATTAATTTAAAATGAGCTCTTCATCATTCGATGATTTTTAATTATAATAGAATGCATAATAATATGTATAATTTGATACTATTAAGAAAACAAATATAGTAATAGTATTCCCATCTCACATTGCCAATAAATTGACTTTTTTTAGAGATGCCAACACTTGTGTGTGCATCTGCATGTATAATTACAAGTATACATTTACACTCTGCGATTTTTATGACCTCCTATCTTCTGCTTTAGCCTTTTATATCATATAGTGATTTTTCAATATTGTTTAATATTCAACACACTTCAGCTTTAATTTATGTTTAATTTTTATATTTAATTATGAGGAAATTGTAATTATAGGATGAAATCATTTTATGTTAGCAAGAGTTGTAATAGAAAATCAAGAAAAAAATGAGAATGCTAAAATTTCAAATAGCATATTATACTAATGATCCATTTGTATTTGTTTCTAACTTTTAAAATAGCCATCCTTAAAGATCATTTATAAAGGAGATAATAAGCATTAGAATGGAAATAAATGACTGGGAAAACAAAAAATTAATATATAGGGTCTATAAAACTGGAAGCTTAATCTTTTAAAGAATAAACAAGACTGAAGTCCTTAGACTTAAAAAAAGTAAAAAAAAAAAGAACCGAAATTAACAGGATAAGATGATATGGGAGAAGTTACAAGAGACACCTCAGAAATATAAATGATGATCACGATCACACAATCACGATCTTCCCGTTCATCATCTATTTGCTAGAGCGGGCACCAGTAATATCTCCATATGTCCTGTCTCATGCCAGTAGAGCCACGGGCATCGGCTTGCTACAGGAACATAAAGAGCCTCAAACCATTATATTAGGTCATGGGAATGACCTAATATAATTGTTACTGGAATTTGGCATATCATATACAACACGAGAAGCTTGCCAGGCTTGTCGAGCGGGAGGCAAACTCTTTTAAACACCTCCAAATAAAGCATTTATTGATGAGCTGCGGGGCCGCTTGCGGGAGCCGTGCTGTGATGAGCTGGTCTGCTGGGTGGAGTTTCCAAAAGTGGAAAATGGCGGCACCCGTGGAGTGAGGAGGGGTGGTCTGGCTTGTTGTGAGGCTCTGCCGAGGTGGTGGGCCAGGGCTAGAACCCGCCATGCCTCCCGACTGCCTCATGAACGGCTGTGCACAGGGAGAGCAAGGAACAGCTCTGCCCCATGTGTGAGAGTCTCTGGACCAGCATACCTGGGCCGGATTGAGGAAAAAGCTGCTGCAGGGTGGGTGTTGGTGATCCGGGCTGTGATGGGCTGGTCTGCTGGGTGGAGTTTCCAAAAGTGGAAAATGATGATAAGAGATTACTATGAGCAATTCTATACCACCTATGTTTTTCCATACAAAGAAATGGATTCTTAGAATCATACAATTTCAAGATTGAAACATTAAATAGAAAATCTACATAATGTAAAAAGGAAAACAAAAAGGGGAATAAAGATAATCCTTCTAATGAGAACTCATGATTTCCACAGTTAGCCATTTTTGCATATATTTTCAAAAGTGTTAGCATGCTTGTAACTTATCCCATATCATCTTATCCTGTTAATTTCATCTTATCCCATATTGTTTTATCCTGTTAATACCCCCACTCCATGAAGGCCCCATTTTTCCACATCAGGACTTCCCTCTCGTCAGAACTCCACCCAGCAGAGGAGCGTATCACAGCCCGGATCATCAACACCCACCCTGGAGCAGTCTTTCTCAAGTCCGCCCAGGTATGCTGATCCAGAGACTCACAGACATGGGGCAGAGCTGCTACAAGCTCTCCCTGTGCCCAGCCGCTCACGAGGCACCCGGGAGGGATGGCGGGTTCTAGCCCTGGCCCACCACCCCAGCAGAGCCTTGCAACAAGCCAGACGACCCCCACTCCATGAGGGCCGCCATTATCCACATCCGTATTTCCCTCTCTTTAGAACTCCACCCAACAAAAGACTCTATTACAGCTTGACTCGCGTGGCCGAATGCACGGTTCATCAATAAATACTGGATTTAGAGGTGACTACAAGAGTATGCTACCCACACGGCAGAGCCTAGCAAGCCTTCCGTGTCGTATTTGATATGCCAAATACCAGTAGCAATTATAGACCTCATTCCCATGACCTGATGTAATGGTTTGAGGCTCTTTATGTTCCTGGAGCAAACAGATGCCCTTGGGCTCTACTAGCATGAAACAGGACATATGGAGATGTTACTAGTGCCTGCTAGATCAAATCGATGATGAATGGGAAGACAGTGATGCAGTGATGTATTAAATGCTAACACTTTTGAAAGTATACGCAAAAATGGCTAACTGTGGAAATCATGAGTTCTCATTAGAAGGATTACCTTTCTTTATTCCCCTTTTAACTTAATTTTGCAATATGTAACCAGATGCAATTCCCAACATCAAAAACTTTTGAAATAATGAGTTCTTTTATCTGCAGAATCAAATTCTTCCATTTTTCCCCTTTCAAAACTACCTTCATTGCTTCTTTTTTTTAAAGTTGATATTCTTGATATTTGTCTTATTTTATCTAATTTGTCTCTAGAGAAACAGACCTTACAAAGGGGTAGCACAGCAGTTTGAGCTTTCCATTATGGCAGAGCCAGCTTCCATCCAAGGCACCCCACATGGCCCGCTGTATACAACCCAGAGTGCATCTGAGCACAGGGCCAGGAATAAGCCCTGACTACCACTAGGTGTGGCCTAGAAATAAAACAACAACAACATACTTCACTTACATTACTTTATTTTATATCTAATCATCTTGCCTCTTTAAACCTATTTTTATTTTATTCTTTTTACTTCATTACTTGGGAGGCAATACAATATTACTTGGGTGGAGACTGAAATTTAAATGATAATGTTACTAATTTCCCCCTATTTTAATCAGTTAACTTTCTCTTATGCAGTTTTTTTCTTTTACCAAAATTTTACTGCCATATCTCATATTTTACCTATTTTCCCACATTTTTTATTGTTGTTCATTTTTATAATTTAATTAATTGACTTTTAATGTAGACAAAACTATAATTGTTGATACAATTCTAGAATTGTAATTGATTAGATAACACAACTTCAATATGAAAATTGGTCAGGCTTAAAAAGTCAGTACTTTTTAATGTGAAAAGTGTTATATCACATCACAGGTTTGCTAAGTCCTTGGTTAAACTGTAGTTAGTTGAGCCTTCTGTGTTACCATTTTTGTTTGTTGAGGTTAGTTGACATCTATGCTACCTTCCTATCTAACTTGATGTGCTTCAACTGAAATTTCATTGTTGAGGATTTAGGAGATGTCCAGAGCCATATATATGGTAACAAAGTTCCTGAGTTTTCAGTATCTATGATCTGAGCCAATGAGCTGATACAGCAGTGGCTGTGTGAGGTGGACATGGCTGTGTGGGTGTCTGGAAGTAAGACTGGAAAGCTGCCCGCCCCACTCCAGAAGACCCCTTTGTACTTTCAGGCTACCTGAAAACTTTTGGGATTCGGTGTCTATACAGGATTTCTAGTGAAGCAGTGGAGATCCCCCATTGACATGCCTGCATGGATGGGTGTGAGTCGCGGCTGCAGGGGCTTGAGCAGTTTACTATCATTCTAATTGTAATGTATGTGCTTTGACCTTCCCTTTAGTGCTTTATTTTGCCCCTTAATCTGATTTCGTCTTGTAGTTGTCTTTCTCCATTCCTATTTATCAAGTTTTTCCGTTCTGTTGTTTATATATATAAACAATATATATGTAATAAACATTTTATGTTATATATTATATATATATTTTATGTGATTTTATATAAATAGATACATGTGTATATCACTGTATAACTGTCTTCCCATTGCTCATCTATTTGCTCGAGTGGTCACCAGTAACATCTCCATACGTCCTGTTACAGGCAAGTGTAACCCAAGGGCATCTGCTTGCTCCAGGGACAGGAAAAGCCTCAAACCATTCTTTAGGTCATGGAATTGAGGTCCATATTGTTACTAGTTTTTGTCATAACAAATAAATCAAACATGGGTAACTTGCCAGGCTCTGCCATGTAGGTGGTATACTCTCAGTAGAAGGCTCTCATTTCGAGCATTTACTGATGAAACTTAAAGGGAAAGATCAGGTTTTCTCTTAGATGGAGCTCTGAGGAACTAGAGTTGGGATGTTGAGAATGACTGACGGCATGACGGTGGGTTTGCTCTAGCTTCTTGCTAGGCTTTCTGGTATCAAGAACCTGTCTAGAACTGTATACAATGTATAAATATGAAAGTTCCTGTGAAGGACCTTATCCTAAAATCAGCATTATCTAAGAATATCGCGGCCACTTTTCGGCTATGCACTAACAGAGCTGTGGGTCTGGCGTGAGTGGGTCTCTCTTCCGGGGCAGCTGGCATGGAGCTGGAGAAAAGAGCAGGGCCCAAATCTCCACTCCAAGTCCGACCAGCATTGTCTCTCCTCGCACATGTGAGCAAACCCTTGGAGCAATGTGAAATCGGGCCAGAGAGATAGTCCAGTAGGTAGGGCATTTGCCTTGCACGCAGCAAACCCGGGTTCGATTCCCATCATCCTATATGGTCCCCTGAGCACCACAAGGAGTAATTCAAGAGTGCAGAGCCAGGAATAACCCCTGAGCATAGCTAGGTGTGACCCAAAAAAGCTGCATAAATAAAAGAAGAAAAATAAACAAAAATTTCCCCATTTGAGAAGGGATTCACATATTCTGAGCCAGGAAATCCAAGAGTTACAAATAAAATAAGCCTAAGGAAAACACTAAGAGACCTTCAGAGTGAGACAGGTTGGAGGAGAGGGAGTTTCTTAAATCTGTTAAGATGAAAGCAAAGACGATTCAGGTATATCAAGGGCTCCAGGACTTCTGCACCATCTGTGGCCCTTCCTTGGGTTCCCAGCTAAATCGGCGCTGCATGAAATACTGATCTATTAAAGGTAAGGAAAAGCCATAATTTTTTATATATATATATATATATGTCATATGTGGCCGTGCTCAGGATCTACTCTGTAGTCTTTGGTTTGGGGTGCTCCTGGCAGCAGTGTTACAGGGGATCTTGTGTTGTCAAGGATCAGGAAGGACCCAAGCCTCCTGCATGTAAAGCATGTACTCCAGAACAATAAGCTATCTCTTGACCCTGCTTCTTGCTCATTCTATTTTGAATTATCTCTGACCCTGCTTTTTTATATTTTTGAATCATTTTAAATTTTGAATCTAAACTTTTCATTATATTTTGAATCATCAGGCTTTTTTTAATTAACAAATTTCAACACTCTGCTTTTCTCATTTTTTAAATAATGTTTCCTCTTGTTTTGTTTGAATGATTTTCTCACAGATATCATCTGTGCCTTATCTTTTACTCTTTCATTTGTTAGAAGTCTAGACAAGACCATTTTGACTAATAGACAGTTGGAGCACAGCTTTTTGTGCTCGGCTCCTTGTGCACTGGACTTCACAGTGTCTCTGTTAAGAATCTCAGCACAGGGGGTGGGACTGACAGATGGGACAGATGGCCAAACTGACAGACTTGTGTCATGTCTATCCCTCAGATAGCGTGCATAGTTCAGAGGGGTGTCTTTCCCAATTTTACTGCTCTGTTCTTGGATTCTTTTTATACCTAGAATATAGTTGTTTAAAAAAACAAAAGTTACACACTCACACTTATATGTACATTTATCAATATTAAACCATAGCCACACTGTCTGTAATATTTTTTGCAATTTACAATATATTTACTTCATATTAATTTATAGTATACACCCAGCAGTGCTCAGGGATTACTCTCAACTTTACACCCAGTGGTCACTCCTGGTAGGGTTTGAGAGATCCTGCTGTTTCCAGGAGGTGAAACTTTGCCTCTTGCATAAAAATCATGAAATATGACTTTTGTACTATCTTTTAGGTCCTTTAATGGCATTGAATAAGTTCAAGCATATGGTTAGCTGTTTATCTCACTGCCTCCATCTCAGTGTCTTTTTTCTGTCACACTTTCTCTGGTCTCTATTTTGCTCTTAATCCACTCCCACAAGCTAATGCCCCACTCCCCTCCCTCCACACACACACATTAAACCCATATGCACACATTCCTTTTTGTTCTTTATATTCTGGTCTTTTTTTGGTATGTTTATATGTTAAAAATTTATGTTTCTGTTTTTTTTAATTTTTTCAAGTCATTGTGATGTTCAAATGAACACCTGGCTAATACACTATGGTTGACAAGTTTTGTTGTTAATGTGGAAGCCTGTTTGTGTGATATGTTTTTTAAAAAAAGAAAACTATTTTACACAACAAAAGTATAAAATTTCTCATACTAAATATCTAAGAACATTTTGACCTTGAATTATTTCCAAGGGGGTTTTTTTTTAGATTTTTCCATTCTGCCTAATCCCCACTAAACATTTTTGTACTTATTAAGTATCTTATACTTACTTGTGGGACCCGTTTGAAGCATTTTCTTTAGAAGGTGTCACTTGAGTGAATGGTAAGGAACAATTAGGAAGTCGGCCTATATTTCCATGTTACTTTTTAGAAGGATTCTCCAGGGTTTTAAAGGAATCAGCAAAAATATGAGCTGCCTTATATTATTTCAAAGTTACAGCACTTTAAAAAGGCAATTTCAAACACCCTTTTCTTCTACTTCCCATGAGAAATGTAGAAGTCATCATTTTGTTTTCTAGTTCTGATTAGGAGAAATATTTCAAGAGCAGACATATATAGATGTCTTTGCCAATTCCGGTTACAAAAATCTTCTTGTGGTTGGGTTCCTGTACCTTAGACAAGTTTCATAGAACACACCATGAGTCACTGAGAACTGACTCCTTGATGAGAATAATATAATGTGGGATAGCTTGAAAGTGCCATACAATATTTGAAGAAATGCTATTGTTATCTTAGATCTGAGCAATTAAAAATACAGCTTAAAGAGTAAAGCTAAATACATGAAATGAAGCCTATTTTCTGTTCACTTTCCTATTCATCATCAAAAACCATTCTGTTTTCTGGTCTCTATTTTCATGTTTATTAAATCTATCTGGCCAATAAATCCAGATGAAATTTTAATTGGTAATTAGTAGATTGAAATTGCAGCAAAAACATTAAAGTTATTTTGAATGTGAAACCTTGTTTGTCTCAGCAGTATCTTCCAAGTCACTCACACACACACACACACACACACACACACACACTCTATATTGTCTGCAAATTAATTTTGGGCTTTATTATTATTGTCCCTGCCCTTTGAGGTATTGCAGGTGTGGCTGCAGTGCCCGACTGCATTAGCATGTGGCAGACAGGAGACAGGCTTGTCTACACTCAGGGCTCTGCCCCATGGACCCTCGATGGTTTATGATCTGACATAGAGAAAAACTGGGCTCCTGGGATGAACCCAGAGCCACGCAGAGCCTGGCAAGCTACCCATGGTGTATTTGATATGTCAAAACCAGTAATAATAATGGACCTCATTCCCATTGAATGGAGATGTTACTGGTGCCCTCTCGAGCAAATCGATGAACAATGGAAAAACAAGTGATACAAGTGATAATTATTGACTATAATAATTTATCTGACTCCCTACTCAGAATTTCAGAGAACCTATTGTTCTGAGATTATTTTCTCTCTGTATTCACAGTTTCCATATTTAGCTGAATCTACCTTGAAAGGAACATCTTGAATGACAACCAAAGCATAACTACATTACATATATAAAAATCGGGCTCTCATAGATTTCTTTCTTAGTTCCTAAATAAGCCCAGTTTATATTATGTATGTACCGTAACGTGGCAGGTTAGCAATCCAGCTATTTGAAATTTAATTTATTTTATAAACTCAACATGCAGTTACCAACATTTTTCACCACCTAAGTCTCAGTCTCCCAGAGAGAATTGCATATATTCTGAACACCAGCATTAAATAAAACAAACTGAACACTTTCTTTTTACTTTATGCTTAAATTATAATTCAGGTAACAGAAATGTGATCAGCATCTCTCATAGGAAAAGAAAGTTAAATTGATTACAGTCTTCATTTGATCACTTTTATGAATTTTTATTCTGTTTAAAGATCAGGGCTTTTTTGCTTCCTTTGGGGAAAAACAATGTGCCTTTTGTCTTGTCAACACCTGCTGCTTGGATTTTTTTCAAATATAGGAAGCAATTTGTTTTAGGAGAGTATGTCGTTTTCTAGTCATCGGAAACACAATTTAACACATTCCTTAATGTGAATCATGAGCTCCAGATCTGACTCTGAGAGATTCCCTAACAGTGCTTATATAAATACTCACTGTCAGTAGAATAGAGACTATTTTCTGTTATGAATTATTCTATTTCCTTGTGCTCTACACAAGCATCACCTCTTGGAGAATGCTGAGTTCCCTGACAAAATCTGGGAGCAGGGTCAGGGATCCCCATGTGCCCCAGGGAAACATGGGTGGTGGACAGACAAAGATGTGAGAATCCAGCAGAGTTTCAAAGGGCTCTACTCACAATTGTTCTGATATACAAGTCAACAATAGGGAAAACCCTATACTTTAGGTTCTATCTGGGCCCTGGGCATGTGTAGGTTTAGAATTTTAAATCAAGATTGCCATTATTATGTGCTAAGTTCCAACAGGTAAGAGAAAGAAGAGGAGAGCTGACGCAGAGAGCAAAGAGGAAGAGCCAAAATGGCTAAAAAGCCCTCTCTCCTTTCCCTTAGCTTATTTTATAGATAGAAGCCTGCCAAAATCTTCTATCACAGCCCATCATGGGTTGGGCTATCTAGAGAGGAAGCCAGGTAAATAACCCCATTGAAACGCAGATCTTCAGTTGGGCCCTATGGCTCAAGCTTCACAAATGCCTGAGCTGAATTCCTGAAATACAATCTCTGTAGCAGAGCGGAAGAGGCTGGATCTCTGAGCCAGAAAACAGTTCAGAATGTAATTTGTAGAGAATGGCATTAATACTTCTTACCATGAATATATAACCAGCTGATTCCAGACTCTAGATCCCACTAAAGTCCCATAATTCACTTTGGCATTACCTTTAGAATCAGAGACACGTCCCTTTGCCATAGTCACACTGGCATGTCTCTTTGAACTAGAACGGATTACATGCATCCAACGTGGCCAAGTACTCTTGGAATATTTACATGTATGTCCCTCATGGGGACCTGTTGGAGTAGGAAGAGTATTAAATTGGAGCAAGCAAGATTTATAATAAAAATAGTTTGCCATATAAAATTATGAAATCAATCCAATTCTGCCCAGGCTCTCATTGTGTCTGCTCTGGAGATTCCCCTAAAGGCAGGCAGTAGTTCTTCATATAAGCTAAATGTAGCCGGAGCTTAGAGCTCAGCAGGGTGTGTCATCCAACAACACCAAACTTGACCAAAATGATTTACTTTATATTAGATATTTATGAGTATCAGTTGTGATTCTTTGTTTAAACATAAAAAGAGAATATTCAAAATTAAGGTAGGGTATAAGGAGAAGCTACTTCTACTAGAACACAAAAATGTGTTAAATTTGATTTATAAGTCATTAATCTCTTATGGAGTTTAACATGATAATTGTAAATAAAAGAGTGTTTGTGTGCACATGGGTGCAAAGAAAAAGTGATGCATCTCTTTTGATCATCTCATCCACACCCCTGTTCAGAATTCCTATGGTTCTCATATGTTATTTTTGTGTAAAGTCCATCACAAATCCTTTGATGCTATGAAAGAGAATCTCAATTAGCTTTATAAATACAATTACCCCCAATTTAACTTTTCCCACCCCCACTTTCTGTTCCATCACATCACTCGATCAATTGATGTACCGTTATTCATCAATTTACTCGAGTGGGTGCCAGTAACGTTTCTATTTGATCCTATCATGTGCCAGTGTAGCTCAATAGCATTTACTTGCTCCAGGAATACGAAGAGCCTCAAACAGTTCTTTCAGGGTTTTGACGAAGAAGTCTGACCATCTTGTAGGTGGGCGGCTACATGATCTTTTGATGTCCGTGGGATCCAGTCAGTAATGGCTCTAGTTCAGGGGGTTGTCTCCAAATCGCATTACATGTCCAGCCCATTTGATTTTGATACCTTGGCAAACGAGGCAGTGCCCATAACTCTAGAAGAGCGACGGAGGTCGGAACTCCAGATTCCTTCTCTCACTTGAGTGAGGCATGATATTCCAAGCATAGCTCTTTCGATTCCTCTCTGGGAGACCCGGATAGCATTCTCATCCTGCTTTCGTAGGGCCCCGGTCTCTGAGGTGTATGTTAGTGCAGGGAGAATGGTGGAGTCTAAGAGATGTGCCCGGAGCCGGAGGTTCTTTGTCCTTTTTAGCTATTTCTTCGATGCTCTTGAAGGCATTCCATTCTGCTCTCTTCCTCCTGTACAGCTCAGGTTTTAGGTCGTTCATCATGTTGACTTCTCGACCTAGGTACACATAACTGCTGCATTCAGAGATGCTTGTTCCATTGAGAGTGAATGGGGCATCTGGAACCAGTTCTTTTACATAAACATAGGTTTGTTGAGATTCAGCTGTAAACCTATCTTTCAACATTATCGGTCAAAGTCAGGCAGCATTTGTGCCGCTTTGCTAGTGTTTGCTGTTATTAGAACAATGTCATCAGCAAAATGGAGGTGCTGTAGTTGCCGACCGTCTATCTTCACTCTCTTTCCTTCCCATTCTAATTGTCGCATGATGTTCTCGAGGGTGGTGCTGAAGAGTTTTAGTGAAATGGTATTACCCTGCAGAACCCCTTCCATCACTTATCCATAGCTTAATGGATTGTAGTCACATAGCTATCCCATACAACACGTTCTTTATATCCAAATAACTGTGCTCGCCTAACTGCTACGCTCTACCTCCTTCAAGGTTAATGGGCAGATGATCTATTACAAGGGTTTTTCAACATTGTATCATATCATTAATAATGCAATCTAATGTATTATCAGTAAGAATTTGTGTTTTCATTTAGTTTTAGCAGAGACCAGGTTTATCTCAAGGGCAATGTCCACAAACCACCAGTTACAAGGACTGGTTATAAATCATACACCATAATCATTTTTTTTTCTTCTTGGGTGACACTCAGCGACTGTCAGGGGTTACTCCTGGCTCATCACTCAGGAATTACTCCTGGCGGTGCTCAGGGGACCATATGGGATGCTGGGGATCAAACCCAGGTCGGCAGCATGCAAGGCAAACGCCCTACCGGCTAGACTATCGCTCCGGCCCCCACCATAATATTTTAGTGGGAAATAAGGTTATGTTTTAACTGATCAAGGTCTGTAAAACATATATTATTAGATGTCCTCTAAAATTTTATTCTCTTCTTATTAGTTATAAATTTCTCCATTCTATTTAGAGTATTTACAGATGAACTTCAGCCTTTCTCATTTTTTTTGGAACTGTTTGGTATGCAGTCATTTTTTAAGATACAGAGCCATTTTGCAATGGGCAAGTTAGCAAATTGAGTCAAAGGTCTATGCTCTAAGCACGACTAGGGGAAAATCAAATTCATTCCACAGGCCAATTGGCATTACTGAACTGTCAGCTGCTTGCCTACACTAGAATTTCTGATTCAAAAAAAAAACAAATCATTGGTTAAAAGTTTTAGTGGTTGCAACTGAACCTATTATAAATTTACATATAAATTTAATGCATGTGTTTCAAAAAGTCTGTGTGATTTTTATATTTTTCCCACGGATTCATAAGTTATAAGGGTTCTTGATTTAGAGATCAAATTTGTATTTTAATTGAGAAACATTTTCTATTACAATGTAATGTCGTTATATGACTTTTTCCATACCTTTCTAATACATTTGCTTTTAAAATTTGAAGACCTCCTAGGTTCTAGTCCTTCAGCTAATCCCAGCTGAGACTATTCTCTTTCTTTTACTTCTACCACTTCCAGAAAACAATAAACCTGAACCACTATCAATCCTCATTCACATCTGTGGTTCATGTATGAAGTTTATTGCCTTGGTTTACTCTTTGCACATGGGTCTCTAGATTATTTTACCTAACTTTATATATTTTTGGCAAAAGAGGGTCAGATACATTAATGGTGTTTTAATAAAAGATTTTAACCATGACAGAATAGACTGCCGATTAATGTTTTACTGACAAAATTACTTATATCCAGAAGAAATTAATTCTCTTCTTTTCAAACATGTAAAATCTTATGTTCAAAGTCAAATGACTTCTAGTATGGGAAAAATAATAGTGCAGTATGCCCTTTTGGATGACACTTCTTTTTAAGATGAGGATCAATTTCAGGAACTAATCCTTGACAAAAGCAATCTTTTGCAAATTTCAAATATTAAACTACCTCATATTGTCCAAATGATTTCATAAGTTTTCATCCAAAGTTTTAATTCTGACTTGAACCTGCCAATAGTTATGATTCTGGTGACTGAATGAGCACATCTGGAGTAAAATGAAATGGAATAGTTAATCAGAAAATATTTTTGATGAACTTGAAGCTCTGCTTAAGTGTAATGTAGTGCATTATAAATTTTTGCAATCTGTAGTCTGCTATAGACGTCTTAGTACTGTCATGACACTAACTTGATTTCTATGCTTCTAACTCTTTTCTAAAGGAACTATTGTTTACTTAAGATGAAAATAACCATGGAAATTCCTAGGAGCCACAGAGAGGGTTGGAGTATCCTACAGTCAGATGTATTTCAGGGGACAGTCCTTGAAAAAAATTATTACAAAATGACTCTGATTTCTAATTAAAGATAACAAAATTAGAGAATAACTTATGTCCATTGTATATTCCTGATATTATAGAATTTTTAACTAAGAGTTCTGAGTTGCAGTATAGAAACTGTTTAATTGAAATAAAAATTCAAAATTATTACAGTCACTATGACATGGAAGGAAAAGCAAAAATGTTAAGTTTTCAAAGAGAGATTAAGGACTGTCAGATATTCAAAAAGAATCATAAATGAGAGATGATGAATAATGATTTCCCTGTCTCCCAGAAATGTACCAACTTTTTGTGGTTATCTGTCACTGAATCCTGTTATTCACATTCCTTAAGTACTTGAATGTTTTTATAACTTCATAATAAGCTTTCTGCAGAATCTAATTCTACTGGGGTTCTTGTATTGAAAGAACATTTCTGCTTTCTATTTTGTTTTCTGGGCCACCCCTAGTGATGCTAAGAATTTGCTCCTGGCCCTATGCTTAGTGATCATTTGAAGTGGGCTGGGATGACCACATATGGTACTAGGTATTGGATCAGACTTAGCTGTCTTCATGGCAAGCTATTTAAGCCCTGTACAATCTTTTAGAGAAAAATTTTAGTTTTCTGCACCAGTATTATTAGGCCAAAGATGTTTAAGAAAATATATATTAATATTTCTTAAATCTAGTTTTATATTATTTTTTAAATTTAGTTATTATAAAACAGAATTATTTTCTTTCATTTTATTAATAGTAGAGGTTTTTTCAAACCATTGTGCTGAACTACAGGCAGAAATTCATCAATAAAGGCTTTATTTGGAGGTGTTTATAGAGTATGCCTCCCGCACGGCAAGCCTAGCAAGCTGCCTCGTGTTGTATTTGATATGCCAAATGCCAGTAACAATTATATTAGATCATTCTCATGACCTAATATAATGGTTTGAGGCTCTTTATGTTCCTGTACCAAGCCGATGCCCTTGGCTCTACAGCATGTGACAGGGACATATTGAGATATTACTGGTGCCCGCTCTAGCAAATAGATGATTACGGGAAGATCGTGATCGTGATCTGTCACTGAATCCTGTTATTCACATTCCTTAAGTACTTGAATGTTTTTATAACTTCATAATAAGCTTTCTGCAGAATCTAATTCTACTGGGGTTCTTGTATTGAAAGAACATTTCTGCTTTCTATTTTGTTTTCTGGGCCACCCCTAGTGATGCTAAGAATTTGCTCCTGGCCCTATGCTTAGTGATCATTTGAAGTGGGCTGGGATGACCACAATGGTACTAGGTATTGGATCAGACTTAGCTGTCTTCATGGCAAGCTATTTAAGCCCCTGTATAATCTTTAGAAAAATTTTAGTTTTCTGCACCAGTATTATTAGGCCAAAGATGTTTAAGAAAATATATATTAATATTTCTTAAATCTAGTTTTATATTATTTTTTAAATTTAGTTATTACAAAACAGAATTATTTTCTTTCATTTTATTAATAGTAGAGGTTTTTTCAAACCATTGTGCTGAACTACAGGCAGAAACAGCTGAATTACACATGGGTTGCACAATCAAGACACACTTAGTAAAAAAAATCATATATCTCAATATAGTTACATGTGTAAGGTTGTAGAGGGGCATAAAAGGGGTTGAATTAGCATTCTGTGTGACAACATTATTGCCTTCCATAACCCAAGCAACTTCAGGAAAAGATGGAATTTAGGACATCTGTTACAAATAGACACACCATTTGGACAGTGGATTGAGCCAGAAAGGAATTCTGGTTAGAGAAAAATTGTACAAGCCTGTGAAGATATACAGAAGGAAGGCATACAAATATCGGTACAGTTTGCATAAAGGAAAAGAGTTGCAAATAGACATAATGGTTAAGATTTTAGAAACAGAGGGCTGGAGTGATTGTAGGGTATCAGATAGCAGTAGATGGTGCTTGCTTGCATGCTGCTGACCCAGGCTCAATCCTTAATATGCTCTATGGACCTCTGCTCCACCAGGAGTGATCCCTGAGTGCAGAACTAGGAATAAGCCCAGAATACCACTATGTTGCCAAAAATAACAAAAAATGAGAAAAGAGAGAGACACATTTTGTCCAGATTAAAGGAGATGTCTCATTTATTATATTGGCCTTATAAAGTTAACAAAGAACTTTACTGCAAGAAGTGATATCAGGAATAGTTCAGAAATTAATCAAAAGACAGGACAAATAATGGTTTAAAGGGAAACGAAGGCTGTCAATAATAAAGGTAGCAGAATGTCTCATAATGTGTCAATAATTGATATTAGAAAGTAGGGTAGAAAAATAATAAAAATTAGAAAGGAAAACTAGAGTATTCTGAGGACTTCAGTGTTATTGAGGTAAAGTGACATTTTGCAGGAGTCCGTCAAAGTACAGAGCAGAATAATTTAAGCAAGAAGAGGAATGATGTTATGCCCCAATGGAAAAAAAGTCAATGAAGCATATTCAAAAACCAAAATATTACTTCTTATAATGCAAGATAATATTTTGATTGAAGTAACTTTGCATGATAACATTATGTAAGTTGTAGATACGTAGCAATTGAAAAGCAACATGTGTCTATACTGTATTAAGTATTTGGCAACCTGGGGCCGGGGCGATAGTCCAGCGGGTAGGGCGTTTGCCTTGCACGTGGCTGGCCCATGCCGGCCGGGTTCGATCCCGGCATCCCATATGGTCCCTCCGAGCACCGCCAGGAGTAATTACTGAGTGCAGAGCCAGGAGAAACCCCTGAGCATTGCCAGGTGTGACCCAAAAAGCAAAAAAAAAAAGTATTTAGCAACCTACTTAAGTGCATAAGGCTGCATAAGAAACTTGGATAAGGAATTGATTTAGAAATGGAGGAAGCCAGTGAAAACAAAACCATTATCTACCAAAACTATTGTAAGTTGAATTGAATAAGAAATCAGAAAGTAATATTTAAACTGAAAACATAGGCTGAAAATCCATGACTAATAAACAATTGTTGATTGTTTACAGGGTTTTAGATACAGTCATAAAATGGATAGACATCTACGCATTAACTACAAATTATGAATATAAACATGTTGAGACACTTGCCTAAAGTAAACATGTTTTATATGTTTTTATGGTACTAGTAAGAGTTTATTCATGATTTTTCGATATATTGTTCTATTTCTTTAAAAATATTTAGAACCAGACCTGAAAATACTTAGGTATTTTCCTGTTTCTGTGCTCTGGGATCACTTCTAATTAAAATATGTATATGTACACCAATCTATTGAAGTAGTTAATACTACAGGATGGAAACAATAAACAAGATGGAGAAATCACCCAAACACCCAATGACATATGAATAAATAAAATTTAAATGTGTACAAAATGGAATATTATGCAGCCATAAGAAAAGATGAAATCATATAGTTCACTGCAACTTGGATGGAACTGGAGAATATCATGTTAATTTAAGCAGAACAAATACACCTTGTCTACAGTATATGGTAAAAGAAAATAGCATTTCAAGTGTCTAATGAAGGCAAAGCTCTTAATTTCAGAACTGAGACTGTCAAGTAAAGAAGGGAGGGTGATGGAAATCATGAGGTAGACTAGATGCAACATTATGAAATCGGTGGACTTTTCAAACACTTAGCTGGGGGGTAGTAACTATACATTGAAATGCATTAACATTATTGCAAATATGCAACAAAAATAATTAAATTAAAAACTTAAGTTTGTCAAAGGGGTGGTGGTAGATTGTGTGGGAAGGGAATTTTTAGATGATTGTAAATCACTAAAAAATAAAAGTTTGAAATTTTAAAGATTGGTTGTTTTCCAAAAAAATGAGCCATGTTATATGCTATAAACAAAAATGCTGACTTAACTAAATATCCAGTGCTCTTTTTGTCATTTTAAAATGAAAAAAAAAACCTGCCCTTACTCCAAGACAACCCATAAGTCTAACACAGAGCGGACAGGTGGAGACTCTGCCCTACACCTGAATACCTGAATGACTGCATTTATTTGCATGGCATAAATATATATGTACATATTATGATACCAATATCCAAGGTCAAGTGAAACATATATCAGGAGGTCTTGTCAAAGGTGGAAATTATCACAAACGGGTGGGAGTCAAAGTTTAGGTAAGACAGAAAATGGAACAGGGTGCTAATAATAGTCGAGGGTACTAATGCCAACCTAGAACTGAGCATTAAATAGAGGCAAAAGGATTCACATGACAACCTTTTAATGTATGTTCTGTAATCCATAGTCTGGAGGGGGAGGAAAGAGAAAGAGAGAGAGAAAGGGAAAGAAATAAAGAACCTGCCATGGAGCAGGGCTGGGGGAAGGGGAGAGGGAACCGGGGATGTTGGTGGTGGGAGATGGGCACTGGTGGAGGGACGGGTGCTGAAACACTGTATGACCAAAACCCAAACGTGAACTTTTTAATTGTATATCTTTTTTATTTGTATGGAAATGGGCACTGGTGGAGGGACGGGTGCTGAAACACTGTTTGACCAAAACCCAAACATGAACTTTTTAATTGTATATCTTTTTATTTGTATATCTCACGGTGGTATAATAAAATACTTAAAAAAAATAAAATAAAAATGCTGATTTGATATTAAAAAATGAATCACCATGAGATTTTCATAATTTGGTTCAGTCATACAACGTTCCAATATACATCCCTTCACCACTGTACATTTCTCACCACCAACATTCCAAGTTTCTCTCCCTCTACCACTCCCCACCTCCTGTCCCATACCCTCCCCTATCCTCCCTCAATGGTAGGCACTTTTCTTCTCTCTCTCTCTCTCTCTCTCTCTCTCTCTCTCTGGGCATTATGGTTTTTATGTATAAACATTATTATGCATATTCCTTTATCTGCCTTCAGTGCCCAGTTCTTGTCCAGCGTGGTTACTCTCACCTACCATTGTCGTACTGAGATCTCAATCCTAACTGCCCTCCCAGTGTCCTTCCACTGGTCCACAGATGGAAGCTAATCAGTCCTCTTAAAGAAGAATTTGCAAATCCTGAATGAAGATTAAAGTAATTTCCAGTTAGACCATTGGTTGTTATAGTAGTACATAAATATGCAATAAATATAACAAATGTACAAAATACAATAAATAAAACATTACTTGAAATTGCTAAACAGATGCCAGAGGTAAGAAATTATATATTTTGATATTGCAACAAAATCAATAAAATGCAACTGTCAAATTACAATGCTTGTTCATTTTGTAACTATTCATTTGAGTAACTACACCAGGAATATGAGAGTAAAGAGCTAGTAGCCATTTATTCATGTATTATAAATGCTAAATTCCAGGAATGTGTGACATCTACATGAATATAAAACAAATTTATTGTAATTAATGTTATTACCATGAATAAAAATAAATTCACACCGTCAAATATGTAAATACTAAACAAAGCATGTAATCTGTCTCTTTTAAAAATTAATCTGAAATTCACATTAATATGATTTATGTTATTATAATATACCCTATGCCTCTGGAATTGGAGCGTAAATGATTAGTTCTTTATGTGACCTTAGTAACAAATAATGTACTAACAGCATCATAAATATCAACCAAAATTAATTTTATTTCTTCTTAAAATAGCTCCTGAACTGAACTTTGAATGATAATATAATGGATGGAAATAAGCATAACAACCAAGACATATTAGAATGTCAAAATCTAGGACACCTATGGTTATAGTTCAAGAATGGATCATAGATCACAGAATGTTCGCCGGAAGAAGGACCTTGGAGGTCATTCAGTTCAATCACCTCATTTTGTAAATGAGAGAAGGGAAAACCAGAGACACTGGGGATTTCTCCAGGGTTCAATGCATAGTTACTATTAGTGCCAAGAATACAGCTCAGAACTCCTGATTTAAGTCTCTTGTTCTTTTTTGCTATATCATGCCACCTTAAAAAACATTTTCATCATTTTAAAAGGCTACCTTCTTACTGCATTAACAAGTAAAAAATTTATAGGCATGTCTTCTTTGACTTTTAAATGAGAAGAAAGTAACTCCATCAGCCACTACAAAGTAGTTTTTATGATAGGTTGCTCAGATGATAGTTTTGCTTACCATATATCCTATAGTAAATAGGTACTCTAGATGTGAGCACATGCTGTTATATGGATAATGTTTTAAAATAAGCTGCATTTTATTGAAATAAATTATTTTATTTATGAGATTAATCTTCATGTTACAAAAGAGAAAGTCATCAAAATTTCTATTGCAGTGAATTTAAAATTTAAAGTAACTCTATTTTCTCTTCAGGCATATTTATAAAAGGAGAGCAAAGCATCTTAAAAATAAAATCAGCTCTAATATAATATACAGCAATGAATCTCAGCCATTGTTGTTGAGAATGTCAACTGGTACAGCCTTTGTGGAAAATAATATAGACATTCCTCAAAAGACTAGGAACAGTGACTAAGATACAAAAGCAGTCCACAGAATGGGAAAGAATATTCACCCAATACCCATCTGATAAGGGGTTAATATCCAGGATATATCAGGCACTGGTAGAACTTTACAAGAAGAAAACAAACAACCCCATCAAAAAAATGGGGGAGAAGAAATGAACAGAAACTTCAGCAAGGAAGAAATTCGAATGGCCAAAAAACATATGAAAAAATGCTCATCATCACTAATCATCAGAGAGATGCAAATCAAAACAACAATGAGATATCACTTTACACCACAGAGACTGGCACATATTCAAAAGAGCAAGAACAACAAGTGCTGGCGTGGATGTGGGGAAAGGGGACACCCGTCCATTATTGGTGGAAATGCCGGCTGGTACAGCCCCTTCTGGAAAACAATATGGACTTTCCTCCAAAGACTAGAAATTGAACTCCCCATTTGACCCAGCCATACCACTCCTGGGAATCTACTCTGGGAAACCAAAAATACACAGCAGAAACACCATCCCTACTTTTATGTTCATAGCAGCATTATTCACAATAGCCAGAATCTGGAAGCAACCAGAGTGCCCGAAAATCGATGACTGGATAAAGAAGCTTTGGTACATCTACACAATGGAATACTATGCAGCTGTTAGGAAAAATGAAGTTATAAAATTTGCCTATAAATGGATGGACATGGAAAAGATTATGTTGAGTGAAATTAGCCAGAAGGAGAGAGACATATACAGAATGACTGTATTTATTTGCATAACATAAATATATATGTACATATTATGATACCAATATCCAAGGTCAAGTGAAACATATATCAGGAGGTCTTGTGAAAGCTGGAAATTATCACAAACGTGTGGGAGTCAGAGGCTAGGTAAGACAGAAAATGGAACAGTGTGCTAACAATTGTTGAGGGTACTAATGCCAACCTAGAACTGAGCATTAAATAGAGGCAAAAAGATACACATGACAACCCTTAAATGTATGCTCTGTAATCCATAGTCTGGAATGGAAGGAAAAGAGAAAGAGAGAGAAAGGGAAAGAAATAAAGAACCTGCCATGGAGGAGGGCTGGGGAGGGGAGAGGGAACCGGGGACGTTGGTGGTGGGAGATGGGCACTGGTGGTAGGATGGGTGCTGGAACACTGTATGACCAAAACCCAAATATGAACTTTTTAATTGTATATCTTTGTGATTGTAAAAATAAAAAATTTAAAAAAAGACTAGAAATTGAGCTCTCAGTTGACCCAGCCATACCACTCATGGGATTATACCCTGGAAAGCCAATCAGACACAAAAGAAACACCATCTGCACATTTATTTTCCTAGCAGCACTATTCTCAATAGCCAGAATCTGGAAACAACCAGAGTGCCCAAGAACTGATGACTGGATAGAGAAGCTTTGGTACATATACACAATGGAATGATATGCAGTTGTTAGGAAAAATGAAGTTATGAAACTTGCCTATAAATACATGGACATGGAGAGGATCATGTTGAATGAAATTAACATCTTTATAGGATTATATGTTTTTATTTTTTCTCTTATAGATATGATGTATTATGTTGATTGACTTGCGAATGTTGATCCATCCTTGCATTCCCGGGATGAATCTTACTTGGTCATGATGTAAAATATTTTCTATGAATCTTTGGATTCTGTTTGCTAGTATTTTGTTGAAGATCTTAGCATTTGTGTTCATCAGGGAGATTGGTCTGTAGTTTTCTTTTTTTGTGTTGTCTCTGCCAGCTTTGGATTTCAGGGTGATATGTGCCTTTTAGAAGCTGTTTGGTAGTGTTTCTGTTTCTTCTATTTCCTGGAAGAGCTTGAAAAGGACTGGCAGTAGGTCCTCCTTAAAGGTTTGGAAGAATTTGCTATTAAATCCATCTGGTTCCGGGCTTTTGTGTTTGGGAAGACTTTTAATTACTGTTTCCAATTTCCTCTATGGTGATAGGCTTACTCAGATATTGAAGTCTTCTTGTTTCAGCCGTGGGAGGTTATAGGACTTCAGAAATTTATCCATTTCTTCTAGGTTCTCATGTTTCATGGTAACAGACTCTCAAACTAGTCTCTGATGGTCTATTGGATTTCTGTGGTTTCTGTTGTGATGTCTCCATTTTCATTTCTGTTTCTGTTTATTTGGGTTCTCTCTTTCCCTGTCCTTACAAGTCTTGCCAGTGGTTTGTCAATCTTGTTTATTTTTTCTAAGAAACAGCTCTTGGTTTCATTAATCTTTTGGACTGTTTTTTTGGGTTCTCAGCTCATTTATTTCCTCTCTAAGTTTTATTATTTCCTTCTTTCTTCCTGGGTTGGGCTCCATTTGTTGTTTTTTGTCTAATATTTTGAGCTATTCAGTTAGCTTATTTATGTGGGCCCTTTCTCTTTTCAAGATGAATACTTACAGAGCTAAGAACTTTCTTCTTTAACTGCTTTGTGTGTAAAGAACTGTGGCCCACAAGTTCTGATAGTTGGTGTCTTCTTTTTCATTTGTTTCCAGGAATTTTTGGATTTCCTCTTTGATTTCTTCTATGACCCATTTGTTGTTCAGCAGTGAGCTGTTCAGTTTCCAGGTGTTTGTTTTGACTACCTGTTTCTGTGTGTGGTTAACTTCCATATTCAGTGCATCATGGTCTGAAAATCATGGTTCTTTAAAATCAGACCCAGGTATGCTGAACCAGAGACTCTCAGACATGGGGCAGAGCTGCTCCTTGCTCTCCCTGTGCCCAGCTGCTCGTGAGGCACCCGGGAGGCATGGCGGGGTTCTAGCCCTGGCCTGCCACCTCAGCAGAGCCTCACAACAAGGCAGTCCACCCACCACTACTCCATGGGGCCCGCCATTTTCCACATCCGACTTCCCTCTTATCACAACTCAACCCAGCAGACCAGACTATCACAGCCCGGATCATCCACACCCACCCTGCAACAGTTTCTTTTCAATCCGGCCCAGGTATGCTGAACCAGAGACTCTCAGACATGGGGCAGAGCTGCTCCTTGCTCTCCCTGTGCCCAGCTGCTCGTGAGGTGCCTGGGAGGCATGGGGGGGTTCTAGCCCTGGCCTGCCACCTCAGCAGAGCCTCACAACACGCCAGACCACCATCCCCTACTCCATGGGGCCCGCCATTTTCCACATCCGGACTTCCCTCTAGTCACAACTCCTCCCAGCAGACCAGACTATCACAGCCCGGCTCGCACGGCCACTAGTGGCCACGCGGTTCATCTATGAATGCTTTATTTAGAGGTGATTACAACAGTATGCCACCCGCACAGCAAGCCTGGCAAGCTGCTTGTGTAGTATTTGATATGCCAAATACCAGTAACATTTATATTAGGTCATTCCCCTGAACTAATATAATGGTTTGAGGCTCTCTATCTTCCTGGAGCAAGCAGATGCCTTTGGGTCCTACTAGCATGAGACAGGACATACGGAGATATGTGCCCGCTCTAGCAAATAGATGATTAACGGGAAGATAGTGATAGTGATAGTGATGGTCTGAAAAAGATATTGACAATTTCTATCTTTTTTACTTTATTGAAGTATTTCTTGTGGCTCAGCAAGTGGTCTATCTTGGAGAATGTTCCATGTGCACTGGAGAATGTTCTATGTGCACTGGAGAATGTTCTATGTGTACTGGTAGCTCCAAAATTTTATGCCAAAATCATATCTTATTATCTAATTGAAACATTTAAATAATTTGTAAATTTTCAAATTTGATTTTTGTTTTCTTTAAGGATTTTTGGAGATTTTTTTCTTTCTTTGTTTTTGAGGAAGTGCACACTAGGCAGTCCCCAGAGGCCACCTATAGTTCTGTGTTGGGGGTGTCCACTCTCTCCCCAGAGGCCACCTACAGTTCTGTGTTGGGGTGTCACTCTCCCCAGAGGCCACCTACAGTTCTGTGTTGAGGTGTCACTCTCCCCCAGAGGCCACCTACAGTTCTGTGTTGGGGTGTCACTCTCCCCAGAGGCCACCTACAGTTCTGTGTTGGGGGTGTCACTCTCCCCAGAGGCCACCTACAGTTCTGTGTTGGGGTGTCACTCTCTCCAGAGGCCACCTACAGTTCTGTGTTGAGGTGTCACTCTCCCCAGAGGCCACCTACAGTTCTGTGTTGGGGTGTCACTCCTCCCCAGAGGCCACCTACAGTTCTGTGTTGGGGTGTCACTCCTCCCCCAGAGGCCACCTACAGTTCTGTGTTGGGTGTCACTCTCGCTGTGCCCCAGAGACATATGATGCTGGGAATTGATTCTGGGCTTCCAACATGCAAAGTTTGGGTTAATACTTTGCCTAAGCTCCATTTCTAATCACTAATAAACAAAACAAAACAAAAAACCAGTTTTGCATTTCCACATAAATTTTAAAAAGCAACTTACAACTTTTGTTCTAGAAAAATGATCTGGGAACCAGAGAGATTTTACCTTGGCTAAGGTCCTTGCCTTGCAGGGGCCAAACCCAAGTTTAATCCCTGGTACCACCAGGGATTTTGGTTTTTTGCTTTTTGGGTCACAATCATCAATGCTCAGGGGGTTACTCCTGCTTTGCATACAAGGCAAAAGCATGTGCAAGGCAAATGCTCTACTGGCTGTACTATCACTTTAGTCATAAATAAAAATTTTACATAATATCAATTTTTATTAGAATTACATTGAAGCAGTGGTTTAATTTGGGGGAGAACTGACTTTGTAACAGTTTTAACAAATTCAAAATAAGAGTATAATGTATGTTCATTTTTCTTCTTTCAATTTTCTCAATAATATATTTTAATTTTATTTATTTTTAATATTTATTTTATTATACCACTTTGAGGTATACAATTGCAAAACTGTTCATGATTATGTTTCAGTCATACACTGTTCCAGCACCCATCTCTCCACAGTTCACATTTCCCACCATCAATGTCCCCTGATTCCCCTGCCCTCTCCCCAGTCGACCTCTATGGCAGGCACTCTGCCTCTTTTCTCTCTCTCTCTCTCTCTCTCTCTCTCATTCTCTCTCTTATTCTCCCCCCCTTTCTCTCTCTTTCTCTCATCTCTTACACATTGTGGCTTTCCATACATACATTTAGGGGTTACCTTGTATATCCCTTTGTCTTCATGCAAAGCTCAGTTCTAGTCTGGTAATACCATTTCCAACAGTTATTAGCATACTGGTCACTTCTCTGCCTTACCTAATCTCTGTCTTCCACACACTTGTGTAGATTCCAACCACTGACAAGTCCTCCTGGTCCATATTTTGCCTTTGAATATAAGTATCATGCTATTTTTTTGTCATATCCCACAAATGAACACAATCATTCTATATCTGTCCTTTCCCTCTGGCAAATTTCACTCAACCTGATACTATCCATGTCTATTATTTATAGGCTAATTTCATAACTTCATTTTTCCTAACAGCTGCAAAGTATTCCATTGTGTAAATGTGTCATGGTTTCCTCACTAATCATCATGGAGATGCAAACAAAAAACAACAATGAGATATCATCTGACACCACAGAGACAGGCACATATACAAAAGAACAAGAACAACCAGTGCTGGTGTGGATGAGGGGAGAAAGGGACTCTCATCCATTGTTGGTTGGAACATTGGTCCAGCCTTTTGGGAAAACAATAGATATTCCTGAAAAAACTAGAAATAGAGCTCCCATTTGACCCAGAAATACCACTCCTGGGAATATACCTGGTAGAGCCCCAAAACACACAGTAGAAACACCATCTGTATTTCTATTTTCATAGCAGCACTATTCAGAACACCCAGAATCCAGAAAGAGCCTGAGTGCTTGAGAACAGATGACTGGATAAAGAAACTTTGGTACATCTCAAAAGCATTTTTAAGGTTTCAGTATACAAGCTTTTACTTACTATAATTTTAGCTTATATTTAAGTATTTCATGTTGATATTGGGGTCAGAGCGATAGTCCAGAGGGTAAGGACCACAACTGACTGGATTTGATCCTCAATATCCTATTTGGGTCCCTGAGCACTGCTAAGAGTAATTCCTCAGGACAGAGTCAGGTGTAACCCCTGAGCATTGTCTGGTGTGACCCCCAGAAAAGCAAATAAGTAAGTAAATAAATAAGTGAAGGGAAAAAGTATTTCATGTCTTTAATGACAATGTGAAAATAAATTCCAGAATCAGGGATGCTGTCTCGTTTGCCAAGGCATCGAAAATCAGATGGGCTGAACATGTAATGCGATTTGGGACAACCGCTGGACTAGAGCCATTACCAACTGGATCCCACGGGATGTCAAAAGATCACGTGGCCGCCCACCTACAAGATGGTCAGACTTCCTTGTAAAGACCCTGAAGGAACGCTTTTGAGGCTCTTCATATTCCTGAATCAACCAGATGCCATTGGGCTACATTGGCACGTGATAGGGTCCAATGGAAATGTTACTGGCGCCCGCCGAGCAAATTGATAAATAACGGGATTCAAGTGATCAAGTAAAAATAAATATTAATGAATTTCCATTTATTTGCTCCTGCCATAAAGAATTCACAGATCATGTATTCTTAATTATGCTAAATTTATTTATTTTTTGAAGTGCTGTTTTGTGAAAAGTTTGATGTTTTTGTTATTTTTTTGGGGTCACACTTGGCAATGCCTTGGGGTTACTCCAGACTCTGCACTCATGAATTACTTCAAGCAGTGCTCGGAGAACTATATGGGATACCGGGGTGCCAAGCCAGGTCAGCCATGTGCAAGGCAAATGCCCTATCCACTTGCTATTGCTGCATCCCTGAAAGTTAGAATTTATAACGGGTGCATCATACTCTTAATAAATAAGGACAGTTTATTTAGTCTGCCAAACTTTAATTTTTAAATATGTTTTGAAGTTTGCTTCTTTAGTTACAATGTAAATTAGTGAATTAAAGTATTGTATCACTGCCAGAGTAATGATAGAATAAAGAGTGGTACAGTGAATAAAGTACTTACCTTGTTAGAGTCAACCCAGGTTCTACCTCTAGCACCACAAATAGTTCTGAAGCATTACTGGAGTGATTCCTGAATGCAGAGGTAGGAGTAAGCTCTGAGTATTGTTGGGTGTTGCCTGAAAACAAAACAAATCCACTTGCATCATTTCTTTCCTAAATTCTTGATAGGCCATACCCCAAACACGGACTCCACAGAACTGATAACATGAGATCCAAACTGCAACCACAGAAGCTTTGCAATGTGCCTGTCAACTTGACAGGCAGAGGTGGAGTGAGAGTGGGGATGGGGAGGGAATCTGGGAACACTGGTGGAGGGAAATTGAAACTGTTGGAGGAATTGGTTTTCCCTTCATGTATGCCTAATATGCAACTATCATGGCACTTTTATTTATTTATTTTTAAAGAAATTACAAGTGAAGATTTTGAGCATAAAATTTAATTTTGATAAATGGTTTAGTTGCTAATTATATTTCATTAACATATATTGGGCTCTTTAAGTATCTTTCCCTTAAATTTTGCATTTACCCCCTAGGGCTATATTTACTTCATCAACCTTATTAAAACTCATTAGTTTAACTTGGTTCTAAGCATTTTTACCCTTTAAACATTATAACATCTGAGAGATAGTACAATGGTCAGGATGCTTTTGTTTTGACTTCCAGGGATAATCCCTAATGCCTTATATGATCTCTAGCCCACCCCACTAGGAGCGATACCCGGCTCAGTGAGAGGAGTAAGCTTTTAGCACAGTTGGGTGTGACTCCAAGCCAAAAACAAAATAAAACATTACAAGATCTGGGGCTCGAGCTATAGTACAGTGGGTAGGGCATTTGCCTTGCATGTGGCTGACCCGGGTTCGATCCCTGGCATCCCATGTTGTCCCCTAAACACAGCCAGGAGTAATTCCTGAGCAAAGAGCCAGGAGTAATTTCTGAGCATTGCCAGGTGTGACCCAAAAGAGAAAAAAAAAAAAAAAAAACTATAAGATCTATGCTCAGTATCTTCTTTATTATTTAAATTTTTGGAATCTGTCATTTTTCTCTTTGGTTAACATGAATTAGGTTTTTTTTTATCAATTTAAATAATCTTTCAAAAACCATATTTAATCTAATAGACTATCTATTGTTTTTATATTTCATTAATTTCTCCTCTTCATTTCGTGATTATAGTTACATTGGTTTGAACATACTTGTCTTCTGCTTGGTACATGTTAGAAAATTTGATCACTGATTTTACTTTCCTACAACAATATACAGAGTTGAGCATTTTTAAGTGTCAATCAACTGCATTTCAAAAATCACATTTCATGACTTTTTTTCAACAATTTTTTTCAACCCATGGATTTTTTGAGACTTGTGCTGCTTAATGTCTAAATATTTGAGGGCTTTCTATTTGTCAATTTTTATTAATTTGTACTTTAATTCTACAGTAGTAAGACATTCCCTACTATAATTGCAGATTTATGTTTCCTTTTATATTCTATCAATATTTTATTAGTTATTGTGAAAGTTTGCTTAGACTTATATATATATATATTTTATATATATATATATATATATATATATTACTATTAGGGTTTCCCAATAAATTTCTCTTATTGTTTGTAAGAAATTTTAAATATATTAAATCTTTTCCTGAAATCTATCTTTGCTACACTACTATATTTACTTTACCTTCTTTTATGATTAGAATTTATATGACACTTTTAAAAAATGGAATGTGTTTTCTCTCTCTCCCTCAAGTAAAAATAAATTTTATTAAAATTACTTTTAATTTAATTTAAATATAATTAGCAAAAGAGACTCACAGACATGGTGCAGAGCTGCTACTGGCTCTCCCTGTGCCCAGCCACTCATAAGGCACCCGGGAGGGATGACAGGTTTTAGCCCTGGCCTGCCACCCGAGCAGAGCCTTGCAACAAGCCAGATGACCCCCCCACTCCATGAGGGCCTCCATTTTCCACATCAGGACATCCCTCTAGTCAGAACTCCACCCAGCAGACCAGCAGACCAGCCTATCACAGCCTGGCTCAGCGCAGCATAAGTGGCCATGCAGTTCGCCAATAAATGCAGGATTTAGAGGTGACTACAAGAGTATGCTACCCACACGGCAGAGCCTGGCAAGCTACCCCTGTCATATTTGATATGCCAAACACCAGTAACAATTTTAGACCTCATTCCCATGACCTGATGAAATGGTTAGAGGCTCTTTATGTTCCTGGAGCAAGCAGGTGCCCTTGGGCTCTACTAGCATGAGACAGGACATATGGAGATGTTATTGGCGCCCGCTCAAGCCAATCAATGATGAATGAGAAGACAGTGATGCAGTGAAAATTACTTTAGCTTTCCATAAAAATAGATAGCAGTAAAAAACAGGTCTTGACTTAGGTGTTATATAGCATGTATCATGCATGTATGAGACCAGGGTGTTATTCATGGTAGTTGCTAATGCACACACCCTTCCCCCCATCTACCTCTACCTCTGGTGAGACAAATAATGTCTGTTTTCTGTGTTTTTAAAATTAATCTCTGTGAGATATACAGTTACAAGAAGTTTCCAGTCATGCAATGTTCTATTTCCCTTCCTTTGGCCAGTGGACATTTCCCACCACCAATGTCTCTAGTTTTTCTCTGCCACTATACCACCTGCCACGCCCCAGCCTGCCTCTATGGCAGATATTTTTCCATTCTCTCTCACTTTCTGCCCTCTCTATCTCTCTCTCCTCTTTCTCTCTTTCCTTTTTGGACATTATGGTTTGAAGTAATGTCTGTCCTTAAATTTAAATGTTAATCTCTTATTAGCATAAAAATTTAAAGAAATGAAATTATTATTATAGCGTTGCTAACATGTTTTAAAACATTGCTAATATTGATGGTTTCCATGTACATAATGATAGTGCCATGATTCTATATATGGTTTCCATGTGTACCATGGATGAATTTAGTTTTGAGAAAACTCAAAATGTCCAAGATCCTTTACCACGGTCCTTTAAGTTATTTCTATACAGCTCTTTATTCCTTCCCACTCACTCACCCTACTGTAATCTTGTTATTTTTCTCCCATTAAATACATTTTGGGAAATGCAAGGGTATATTTCTGAGGGCTAGTGTGCAAACTATTCAAGCTGGGGTCCCAAATTTGATCCCTGGTACCATATTGTCCATTGAACATCAAACTAGGAATACCATCTGAGACCAACCAGGTATATCTCTTTTCAACAACAAAAAGTCTTTTTTTCCTAGTAATCTTTGATAGGTATTTTGTAAGCTATTTTTTGGGTGGAAAGTTATTTATATCCAATCTCTTTTAGAAAGTAGAAAAGTTTATTGTAGAAGAAAAGGGTAAAGGAACTCAGTGCATGGGGAGGAACTTAGTACAGGACTAAGTTAACATAGGCTCATTGTGTGTGTATTTTATAGAAGAGCTGTGTCTTATTATTACATATAATGGGATAATGGTTTGTTGTGTAGATCTTTTTAAATGAAAATTGGGCTATTTGCATTTCTTATTGATTCATAAGAATGATACAGAGAATGCAAGAATCAAACAGAACCTTCTCTAGCCTTTTTACCTTAGATATTTCACATTAGGTATTTCCCATTAAATTTATCCTCCTGGTGAGTCTAAGCTATGAAATAGAATTTTATGAAGTTCAACAATTGCTAAAGTCCTTTTTTATCAGAAGGAGCCCAGGAATTAACAAGAAGTAAATAAGGTAGAATGGAGGCAATCACAAATATGACCCTTCCAAGCAGTTGTTAAGGGGAAACTGAGGCTTCCTCTTTCTTTCCCTTCCTTTCAAAGGTGAAACCCTGACTACAGACAGGTGATGGATTTTGAATTGATCAGGCTACTTCCTATAGACTTGGAAATATTTCATAGAGGCCCTGTACAGTCAAGACACCATAGGAAGAAGAACGGATACCTGAAGGTCCACAATACCATGCCTCATTTGCCTGCATCTATGGTTCGACATTAGCCACCATCTCTAGTTGATGCCCTAATCCTAGAGGAAACAAATCTGACAAGAAAGCTTTAGGTCCTGGCCAGGTCAGTAATGACAGAAGGACATCAAGAGGTGAGAAAGGCAGGACCCAAGTGAGCAAAGACCAAGTATTTTCCATGAAACTCATTCCCGAGAAGACAGAACTGGAAGTCTCTGTAGGTTGAAAATTGAGATGAGTTTATCTATATTTATTCTCAAAGAAGCAAGTTCCTGACCTAGCATAGAACACATATGATGGGTGAAGCCACCACTGGTTCAGGGAATGAGTGCAATATTTGGAAGTCAAAGGTCAACTGTGTTCCCAGTATAATGGATTCTTTTACATTATTTTCAATTATAAAGGACATGGGAAGCAGGGGGAGAGAATGCTGAGGTGATTATCTGCAGGTGGCTAGTCATATAGATTTTCCAGCTGGATCTTGGTCATCCAGGTTACCAAGCAACAACCTAGGCCACCCTTGTGACATTTCATACTGATGATTCCCTTATTTAGCACCATTTTTCTAATATTGTCCTTCTTGTTTCCCTCTTTGTTTGTTTCTTAGATGAGGAACAAACCTGTATGTACCCTTTACAAAAATGAGGAAACAAGCTACAGTCTGAAGGTATCAGAGGTTATTCTTGTCCTTTTTGTATCATTTCTGGAGAAGCAATTATAGGCTAACAAGAATCCGTTAAAAAAAGTGAACAAAATCTAAATTCCTAGAGCCAAACCCATTGCATGCTTTAAAGGTTGTGGCTGATTTTACTTTGGGTTCTAACTGGAAAGTTTATCATTCCTCCACGAATTGAGAATACCATTTTCAAAACTTCCAGGTTCCTCAAATAAAGCATGGTTTTCTCTCCATGTTTACAATTAATGTAACAGATGTTTTGTTTTAGTAAAAATGGCCCTTATTTTGCATAGCTGCAGTAAGAACTAGGATAGTAATTTTTTGATTAGATTTAGTCATTAGAGTTAGTTATATTAAACTAAGGTGGCTAAGGTGCCTTTTCCCAGAAGGTATTTGGTCACATTTTCCAAGTTTGATCCTGGTTATCTCCATATGGTCCCTAAACACCACCAGGATTTATTCCTGAGTTCAGAGCCAGTTCTGAGCATTGCTGAGTATGGCCCAAAAATTCTAAATGAATAAAAAAAAATAAAATAGTTTTAATTTAACAATATTTTTTAAAAATTGTTCATTCATATATTTATCACATATTGTGTAACATATTTCTTTTCATAGATTCAAATTTTAATATATATAACATATTATAGCTGAAAAATTTCACTTGATATTTCTTTTTTAATTTTTGCCTGCTACCAAACTTCTATCAGCCACTGTTTGTCTAAACATGACCTTATATGTCTAACAATATAAAGAATATTTTCACTAGATATAGAATTGTATACTGATAATTTCTCTGCTTTAACACTTTTGGTAATTTTTCTACATTTAACACTTTAAGATGTCACTTCTCATCTCCATAGTTTTACATAATAATTCAGACTTTATGTCATACCTTGATATGTTTTATTTTATGCTATCTCTAATTTCTTTTGTCTCCTTGAATACATTTAGTTTTTATCAAATTTGTAAAGTTAGGCCTATTCATTAAATCACAAAGCAACTAGCTAAATCAGTGTGGAAGCTGAAAATATAAGTTTATGACTTACAATAAGACTAGAGATTTCCTCCACATTCTATTTGAAAAGATGAGTTTGTAGAACAGATTAAAATTTATCATACTGTTCATTCATTATCATCAGAAAGATAACAAAGAAAAAAAAGAGATACTTAACTTGACCTATCTAAGAGATGCATGCTTTATTTAGTTATAATTCTTAGAAGAGAGAAGCACATATAAAAAAGGATTATTTCATAAATTCTTATTTATAATGCCTTTTTGGGTATAATTCTTAGATGCAGAAGGAAATAAAAGGAAATATCTCCTATAAATACTATTTTTATCTAAGACAAAATAACTGTATTTAATGAGAATATAGTTCTAACAATGTTTCAACCTTGATTATTTCTCCTTCAAATAATGGGCAATATATTTTAAGATAAACTCACTTGGTCAGAGAGGACAGAGAACACCATTCTAAATAACAAAGGCAAAAGATTTCATTTGTACTTTGAGTCCTAAATACCTTATTAACAATAATTAATTTTATTATAGCAAAGTTTTCAGGGCAATGCATATGACTGTTTTAGAAGAACTTACATCCAGAATTAATCTTAGTGGATAAAGAAATTATTGAAAAATTGACAATCTGAGATAATAATTACTCTTCTTAATTAAAAGAAAATCTAATACATAGGGTGTCTGAACTAAAGACATGGTATAGAGGAACAGGGTTTCTTCACATATTCACTCATATCCACACTCACTAACTTCACACACACATTCATTAAATTGAAGGACAATTATAGATGATGACCCAAACTGATGTATTTATTATGATGTCATTTTGGTTTTGGGGATGAAAATAAGAGGGCTCATTTGCTCAAAGATGGATGTGAACTTCTAGTGGTAAACTTAATTTAATGTATTATGTGCAGTAATGATTTATAATGGTATCACTGAAAATTTCTAGAAAGTTTATTTAGACTCAAAATCATAATATGTTATCATTTTAAAAAAGGCTTAACACAATTGTGCCACAGAAAATCAAATACCTAGGAATCAGCTTAACCAAGTGTGTAAAGGAACTATAGAAAGATAACTACAAGACACTGCTTCAAGAAATAAAAGAGGACACAAGGAAATGGAAACACATTCCCTGCTCATGGATGGGGAGAATTAAAATTGTGAAGAAGGTAATACTCCCTAGAGTCTTGTACAGATTCAATGTCAAGGATACCCATGACATTTTTTAAAGAAATTGACCAAACACTCCTGAAATTCGTATGGAATAATAAAACCCCACGGATAGCTAAAGCAATCCTTGGGGGAAAAAAAGAAGATGGGAGGCATCACCTTTCCAAACCTCAAACTGTACCACAAAGCAGTAGTAACTAAAACAGCGTGGTAATGGAATAAAAACAGACCTGTGGACCTATGGAATAGAGTTGAGTATCCTGATACCCATCCTCAAAGACATGATCAGTTAATCTTTGATAAAGGTGCAAAGAGTCCTAACTGGAGTAAGGACAGCCTCTTCAACAGTGGTGTTGGGAAAACTGAGCAGCTACATGTAAAAAAATGAATTTGGACCTGTGTCTAACACCTTGCACAAAAATCAGATCAAAATGGATTAAAGATCTCAATATCAGACCTGATTCCATAAAGTACATTGAAGAAAATATAGGAAAAACCCTCCACAACATTGAAGCTAAAGATATCTTCAAAGGTGAAACACCATTAACAAAGTAACTAAAAGAAAAGATAAACATATGGGACTACACGAAACTAAAGAGCTTCTGCACCTCGAAAAAAACAGTGACCAAGATAGAAATCGAGTCCACAGAATGGGAAAGAATTTTCTCCCAATGCCGATCTGATAAAGGGTTAATATCCAGGATATATCAGGCACTGGTACAGCTATATGAGAAAAACACAGCCAACCCCATTAAAAATGGGGAGAAGAGATGAACAGAAACTTTGACAAGGAAGAAATTTGAATGGCCAAAAAGGCATATGAAAAAATGCTCATCATCACTAATCATCAGAGATGCAAAATCAAAACAACAATGTGATATCACCTCACACCACAGAGAGTGGCCCATATCCAAAAGGGTAAAGGCAACAAGTGCTGGCATGGATGCCAGGAAAAGGGGACTCTCATACATTGTTGGTGGGAATGTTGACTTGTACAACCTTTCTGGAAAACAATATGGACATTCCTCCAAAGAATAAAAATTGAGCTCCCTTTGGACCCAGCCATACCACTCCTGGGAATATGCACTGGGAAGCCAAAACACACAGTGGAAACACAATCCGCACTTTTATTTTCATAGCAGCACTATTCACAATAGCCAGAACCTGGAAACAACCAGTATGCCCTAGAACTGATGACTGGATAAAGAAACTGTGGTACATCTACACAATGGAATACTATGCAGCTGTTAGGAAAAATGAAGTTATGAAATTTGCCTAAATGGATGGATATGGAAAGGATCATGTTGAGTAAAATTAGTCAGAAGGAAAGAGAGAGACATAGAATGACTGCATTTATTTACATGGCATAAGTATATCAGGTGGTCTTACCAAAAGTAGAAATTGCCGCAAAGATGTGGGAGTCAGAGGTTAGGTAAGACAGAGAAGGAAGCATGTGTGAATAAATGTCGAAAGGGCTAATACCAACCTAGAACTGAGCATTAAATCAAGGCAAAAAAAATGCACATGATGGCTTCTAAGTGTATATAGTGCAACCCACACTGTGTAAGAGAAGGAAAAGAGAGAGAGGGAGAGAGAAAAGAGATAAAGAACCTGCCATTTAGGCAGGCTATGGAGGGGGGAGGGAATTGGGGACATTGGTGGTGGGAAATGGGCACTGGTGGAGGGCGGGGTGCTGGAACACTATGTGACCGAAACCTCTAAACATGAACAATGTTGTAATTGTATATCTCACTGTGGTATAATAAAATGTTTAATAAAAAAGTCTTAAGATGCCTTTTCTTATTAGCTCCATTTTGAAAACAACATAATTAGAAAGGAATATTAAAACCATGAAAAATAAGGTTTTCTACTTAGCTTTGTCTACATTGGAAACACACAGAAATTTCAACAGCAGCCTTCCTAGTGATGAGCAGGATCACACTTAGATTTTCTATAAACATCATTATTAAATCAATTTCATGTGATATATCATACAAAGTGCAAAATAGATAAAATCCTTTGATCTCCATAGAAAATAAAAAAGACAAAATTTCATACCATTTCATAATAAAAAGGCTCACTTGTCACTTATCCTCCCATTGTTCATCAATTTGTTTGAGCGGGCACCAGTAATGTCTCCATTAGTCCCTGTAACATGCAAATGTAACCCCAATGGCAACTGCTTACTCCAGGAACATGAAGAGCCTCAAGCCCCTTTTTCAGGTTTTAGATGATGAAGTTCGACCATCCTGTAGGTGGGCAGCCACGGGTTCTTTTGACATCCCATGGAATCCAGTTGGTGACAGCTTTAGTCCAATAGTTGTCCTTAAATCGCATTTTGTGTCCTGCCCATCTGATTTTCATTATCTTGGATAACAAGGCAACATCCTTGATTCTTGACCATCTACCAACGTGGGAACTCCAGATTCCTTCTCTCACTTGAGTGAAGTGTGGTACTCTAAACATGATTCTTTCGATTCCTCTTTGGGATACCTGAATAGCGTTCTCATCCTGTTCTCGTAGGGCCCAGGTCTCTGAGGTGTATGATAGTGCAGGAAGAATGGTTGAGTCAAAAAGTTGTGCCTGGAAACAACCAGAGTGCCCAGAAACTGATGACTTGATAGAGAAACTGTGGTACATCTACACAGTAGAATACCACGCAGCTCTTAGGAAAAAATGAAAGTCATGAAATTTGCCTATTAATGGATGGAAATGGAGAGGATCATCACTGTATCAGTGTCTTCCGGTTCATCATCGATTTGCTCTAGCGGGCCCCAGTAACATCTCCATATGTCCTGTCTCATGCTAGTAGAGCCCAAGGGCATCTGCTTGCTCCAGGAACATAAAGAGCCTCAATCCATTCGGAATGAGGTCTATAATTGTTACTGGTATTTGGCATATCATATACAACACGGGTAGCTTGCCAGGCTCTGCCGTGCAGGTAGCATACTCTTGTAGTCATCTCTAAGTCCAGCATTTATTGATGAATCGTGTGGCCACAAGCGGCCGTATGAGCCTGACGGTGGTCTGCTCTGTGGTGTTCTGATGAGAGAGAATTCTGGATGTGGAAAATGGAGGCCCTCATGGAGTGGGTGGTCATCTGCCTTGTTGCAAGGCTCTGCTGGGGTGGCTGGCCAGGGCTAGAACCCGCCATCCCTCCTGGGCACCTGGTAAGTGGCTAGGTACAGGGAGAGCCAGTAGCAGCTCTGCCCCATGTCTGTGAGTCTCTGGACCGCATACCTGAGAGGATAATGTTGAGTGAAATTAGCCAGAAGGAAAAAGACAGATATAGAATGACTGCTTTTATTTTCATGACATAAATATATATGTACATATAAATATATGTTATGATACAATATCCAAGGTCAGGCAAAAGATAAATCAGGAGATTTTGTCAACAGGTGGAGTCACCACAAACATGTGGGAGTTAGAGGTGTTAGGTAATACAGAGAAGGGAACAGTGTACTAATAATCGTCCAAAAATGATAAGTCCAGTCTAGAACTGAGCATTGAATATAGGCAAAAAAGATACACATGATAACCTGTAAATGTATGAATTGCAATCCAGAGTGTGTAAGAGAAGGGGGAGAGAGAAAGAGAGAGAGAGAGAAAGAGAGAAGAGACAAAGAACCTGCCATAGAGGTAGGCTAGGGAGGGGGGCGGTTTGGGGACATTGGTGGTGGGGAAATGGGAACTGGAGGAGGAATGGGTGCTGTAACACTGTATGACTGATCACTTGATCACTTGAATCCCATTATTCATCAATTTGCTCAAGCAGGCGCCAGTAACATTTCCATTGGACCATATCACGTGCCAATGTAGCCCAAAGGCATCTGGTTGATTCAGGAATATGAAGAGCCTCAAACCATTCCTTCAGGGTCTTGACAAGGAAGTCTGGCCATCATGTAGGTGGGCTGCCACGTGATCTTTTGACATCCCCTGGGATCCAGTCAGTAACGGCTCTAGCCCAGCCACAGCGGTTGTCTCCAAATCGCATTACATGTCCAGCCCATCTGATTTTCGCTGCCTTGGCAAACAAGACAGCATCCCTGATTCTGGAATAGCGACAGAGGTCAGAACTCCGGGTTCCTTCTCTCACTTGTGTGAGGCGTGTTATTCCAAGCATAGCTCTTTCAATTCCTCTCTGGGAGACCCAAATTAAGGCGGCACAAATGCTGGCTACTTTGACCGAGAATGTGGAAAGATAGGTCTACAGCTGAATCTAAAGAAAACCATGTTTATGAAAAATGAACTAGTTCCAGAGGCCCCATTCATTCTCAATGGAACAAACATCTTTGAATGCAGCAGTTATGTGTACCTAGGTCGAGAAATCAACATGATAACGACCTAAAATCTGAGCTGCACAGGAGGAAGAGAGAGGCATGGAATGCCTTCAAAGGCATCGAAGAAATAGCTAAAAGGACAAAGAACTTCCAGCTCCGGGCACATCTCTTCGACTCCACCGTTCTCCCTGCATTAACATATGCCTCAGAGACTTGGGCCCCTACGAAGCAGGATGAGAATGCTATTCACGTATGACTGATATCAAACATGAAAATATTTGTAATTGTTTATCTCACGTTGGTATAATAAAATATTAAAAAAATAAAGTTGTGCCTGGAGCGGAGGTTATTCATCTTCTTTACCACTTACTCGATGCTCTTGAAGGTGTTCCATGCTTCTCTCTTCCTCCTGTGTAGCTCAGGTGCTAGTTCTTTCATCATGTTGAGTTCTCAACCTATGTACACATAACTGCTGCATTCAGAGATGTTCATTCTGTTGAGAGCAAATGGAGCGTCAGAAACTAGTTTCTCATGAACACTGTCTTCTTGAAATTCAGCTGCAGTCCAACCTTTCCACACTCATGATCGAAGTCAGCCAGCATTCATGCCGCTTGGCTGATATTTGGTGTTATTAGAGCCGAAGTCATCAGCGAAATGAAGGTGGTGTAGTTGCTGACCGTCTATCTTCCTCCCATTTCTTCTCATGACATTCTCTAGAGTGGCACTGAAGAGTTTTGGTGAAATGGTATCTCCCTGTCTAATCCCTCTTTATGTTGATGATCACTTCCTTGTAGAATGGTGAGATCTTGGTGGTGAATCCATAATACAGCTCACGGAGGATCTTGATGTACAGAGTTTGAATGCCCTGTTTGGCTAGGGCTTTAGTGACTTCTTCAGTCTCAACAGAATCAAAGGCTTTCTTTAAATCAATGAGCGTTAGACAGAGCAGCATGTTGAACTCCTGTGAAACCTCAATGAGCTTGGTCACCGTGTGGATATGGTCTATCCTGCTCAATCCTTTCCGGAACCTGGCTTACTTACATGACTGTCCTTCATCTAGTGTTCTGCTGATTCTATTCAGGATGATTCGAGTGAATAAAAATGCTTAAGCAGCTAGAAATATGGTTAAATTGCCTCAATACTGTAAAGATCTATGGACAATGCCCACAGTTAACATAGTCATTGATGGAAAATTAGAAATTTGCCTCTAACATCAGAAACAGAAATACAAAGCACTTAGATTGGAATGAAGAAAAGCTTCTATTTTGCAGATGATGTAATTTTATATATGCAAAGCACTAAAAGTTCCATAATAAAGCTGTTAGAACTATAAAAAAGAAAACTAAAATTGTATGACACAAACTAAACTTACATATAAATTGCATTTCTATACTCTAACAACAGTATTTAAAGAAAATGAGGAAGTTGTATTTATAATAGCAGGAGGAGTAGCTATATAGGTAATATACTTGTGATCCTAAGAACTACGAAACATTGAAGAAATTAAAGAAGACACATTTGAAGTAACATATAAATTCAGCTCATGAATTAGAACACTCAATATTGCTAAAATGTGCCTGCTATTCAAATAACTTACAAATTCAATGCTATCTACATAAAAAAGGCCCATGGTATAATTTTTCCAAAAAATAAATTTCTAAATAGATATAAAATATTCATAATAGCTTAAATATCATGGAAAATCTTCAGATATGACATTTCTTTCTTTTTTTTTTTTTTTGCTTTTTGGTTCACACCCGACAATGCTCAGGGGTTACTCATGGCTCTGCACTCAGGAATTACTCCTGGTGGTGCTCGGGGGGACCATATGGGATGCTAGGAATCGAACCCAGGCCGGCATGGGCCTGCATACTGAGGCAAACACCCTACCCGCTGGACTATTGTTCCGGCCCAAGATATGACATTTTTTAAATTCAAAGAACATTTCAAAGCCACAAGGTATAGACATAATGACTAAAATATAGACCAATGCAACCAAATACTGAGTTCAGAAATAAAAGCATTTATCTATGACCAACTCTTATTTGACACGAGTATCACAAATTCAAAATGGCACAATTCAACAAACTATGTTGAAAATCTGTTTATCTATAGCAAAGGAATGAAACTATCTATATCTTATACTAAATATAAAAATTAACTCAGAATAATTTAAAAATGTACATATAAGACTTGATACACTATAAATCTTGGGAAACATCATAGGGGTAACATGGGCTTTAAAAACATCTAAACATGTTACATATTTATAAAACATTTTGTGTAAGAGAAACAATGAATAGTAAATAATGTAAATATACGTGTGTGTATATATATATATTTTTATGAAAATATATCACGTATACCTATATGTATATACATGCATGTATATAATATGTGTGCAATTTTAAGAAACTGATTTATGTGATTATAATTGAGGAAGTTGGCAGATCCAACATTCAAAATCCAACAGGTTTAGGGAATATTTTCTACTTTAGAAGCTGGTTTAAAGAATTACTTTTCCATTGCAGGAGGCCCACCTTTTATTAAAGCTTTCCAGTGGAATGCATGTGACTCATCAACAGAATGGGAAGTAATAGATCTTGCCATATAATTAATGACTTAGATGTCAATATTGCCTGAAATATATTTAATAGTAATATACATATATATATTTGAGCAAATATCTAGAATACATGTGGTCTAGTCAATAAGTATTATAAAATAAATCTTCATATCTGTGTACTACTTTACTTTTGTATCTTGTGTATTTTACAAATATCCGTCTTTCAAGAATATACAAAAAATAATTTTAGGCAGAATTAAAGACAAAACCACTTTTAATTTATTCTCCTTAGTTCTATGAGTACTTTTGTGTATTAAGAAATTATGCAACCCACAAGGCTAGATAGAGGTATTGTAAGAAGAGAAATATGATTAAAATATGTAGTTCTTATTCCTTTTATGCAGGAGTAGGTAAAGGTAGACAATTAATTGAGATTTGAGGCAGGAATTCTAGTCAAGAGGAAACAATAGTGTAGAACAGATAAAATTAGATACTGACTCAAGTTTGAAGTAATGCTGGTCAAATGAGCAATAGAAGATATAATCAGAAGGTAACTGATCATGATAGGTGCTTAAAACAGTAAGAAGTCTTAAATGACTACCAAGGCATAATCCCCTGCGTGACGGGCTGTGAGTCTGATTGACTCAGATTTACTGGGTTACGTTACAGGATGTTGAATGGATTGCTTTGTTCATCCATGTGGAGCTATCCTCTTGGCATTGAGAAATAAAGACTTTGATGTAAGCTCCAGCTGAAACATGGGAGATACATAGAAAATGTACTGGCAATAGAAAGATGATGAACTGTATGTCACAAGAAAATTGCCATTAATTTTTTTTTTAATTGGGGCCAGAGTGATAGTCCAGCAGGTAAGGCGTTTGACTTGCATGCAACCTACCGGGTTCAATCGCCAGCATCCCATATGATCCCATATGGTCCCCCTGAGTGCCACCAGGAGGGGATTCCTGAGTGCAGAGTCAGGAGTAACCCTGAGTATTGCGGGTGTGACCCAAAAAGTGCAAAAAAAAAGTTAAAAAGTTTTAAAAATGGGCTGGAGAGTTAGTCCAGTGGGGAGGGGGTTTGCCTTACACGCGGCTGACCCATGTTTGATCCGCGGCATCCCACATGGTTCCCCAAGCACCACCAGGAGTAATTCCTGAGTGCAGAGTCAGGAGTAACCCCTGAGCATTGCGGGTATGACCCAAAAAAGTGAAAATAAGTGAATAAAAATTTTAAATCTGGCTACCATTTATTAAATGTTTATGATGCACAAGCACGATATTACATTTTATGCATATATTATCTTATTAATCTTTAAAAAACAACATAAAGCAAGGATTGTAAGCACTACATTTTGTAGACCATGAAACTGAAGCTTAGAAAAATCAAGTGACTTGTTCTAAGTCAGAGTCAGTAATAGAAAGGGCTGGAATGAAAGCCCACATTCAATCAAACTCCAAGCATCTTGGCTTTAATTACTACATGGTGCTGTCACTGCTTTAAGGATGGAATTAAAAATAAAATAATTCTATACCTTTACCAGGAAGGATGAGAGCTGGGAAGAAAGAAAGATGCGATTTAAAATTTGTCCAATCTTGTCTTTGTGTTTGAACCTTGAAGACTAGATTGTTTAGAAGTCCAGGCTTTGGAACCAGGCTAACTTCCCATAGAGTTTTCTCTGATCCTTAACCTGTGAAACATGAATAAAAGTGCAGGATCACATTACCAGAGAGTGTTCAGTAGAACACCTACCTTGACAACACAACATGACTCTGCTGAAGACATCAATGTGATCCACTGTACAGTCTAATGTATGACAGCCCAAAGGTTTCCATATTTGGGGAATACCCAGTGCCACACAAAAGGTGTGTGATTTCCAAGAACACCACAACCACATATGTCTCACCCCTGCCTGGTTATTGTCAGAAACAACCAAAAAATCAAAGGGACAGAGATGATATTTTAAAACATATACTAAAATTTTAAAAGCTTGTATATATTTGTATAATTAGAATAAAAGTAAAAATAAGTAAAATTCTATTTAAATATTTCTTGTTAAATAAATTGTAATATTTCTATTATGCTCCATTTGGGTCTAATGGCAAAGGAAAAATATGGGAAGACTATATCTTTTAGGATAGAGCAAAAGATTATCAAGTTTAGAATGAACACAACACTCACCACCGCCTTGCAGATATTTGAAGAAGTTCTATTTATATGTTGAAAATAATCTGTTCATTTATAGGGGCTTTTTCTAAGAAGCACTTTTTATTTTGTGGTTTTAAACAGTATAAGCTTTGGGAACGAACAGCTGAGAAGGTTCTTTATTCTTGCTTGCTTAAGTTCCAAACTCTTTTCACTCTCCAAAACTAATTGAAAACAAATTCTGAAAAAATCTCAAAGGCGAAAGAGACTGAAAAAAATCTGTATTTAATCAGGCTCTCAGGACCCCTAAGTAACATTACAAAGCATCCCCAGAATGAATCAAAACAATATGATTGCTTAAGAATGCTGTGTGTGTAAATGTGGAATCTATCCCAAATGACTGGCTAGGTCACAAGTATTTCTCTTTTATATGTCTGCTGGCTCTGACCCTAGCAGTGCTCAGCTGGGGACTGGTGTGTCTGTCACGCTGTCTGGTGGACTGCAGCTGGTCAACACCCAGAGTCAGTCCCTGAGAAGGAGAGCTTTCCACTTTGCCCTCTCACTCCATCTGATGTCTGCTAATGAGGTCCAGAAAATTGACTCCACAGAGCCCATTCCTTCTGGAAAAGAGGAACATTTAGTGTAATGACAAATTACCCACATTTAAGCTAAATAGATAAAAAGATCAAGGGTAAGCATTTGAACAAAAAAGCACACAAATTATTGCAGACATCACAGTAGATCTTTCCTGGGATTATTCTCATGGCGTACCATCCCACCATCAGATATTTGCTAAGCAAACCTCTATGGGCTAATTCATGAAATACATATCTACAAGACTTAGATGGTATTTAACTTTCTATTAACTATTGAATTATTTCCTTAGCCTTGGTAAAATTAATGTTCTTTTGACATTTGCTAAATCGTTATTTTTTTTGTTTAAACACAATGGAGCAATTCATCAAGGTATTATAAGATTTCATCTAGAGGGGATAAAAGCTAATACTGTCTAAAAAGCATAGCTTTAAATTTCTCCAAGCTGTGTTTACCATACTGCCTAAATTATGCAGGCAGAGATTATAAACTATTAGTCTCTTGTCTTCAGATCTTTAGACTGGAAACATTTTCAGATTTAGAAAAGCTTCATTGTTTGATTTGAACTTCTCAGTTTAAAATAATTAAGGTGGAATGGGAAACCTAATCCTTTTGCTAAAGTGTTTTTCCTCAGTGAAAGCTCAGGATTTTAGCATAAAGATGCAACCTGGGGGTAAAAGCAAAGGAAGAAAAGAATTGAACTTTCTCCCTTATCATTCAGCTTCTAATAACAAAAAGTATTTAGTATCATCTTTTATTGGAATGTACCAACTTCCCCAGAGACATCACAAGACTGCAAATAACTTATTGAGCCAAATCCCTGTCATATTTGAATACTATCCTCTATGAGGGCTTCTCTTCTACAGTTCCAAGGCTGCTGTTAACCAGGGTAGCCTTCCTGGAGATAAACAAGCAAATAAAATAAAGGCACAATTCTTCTTTCCCTTGTATTTCCCTTGCTACCTGTTTTATGTCATTGCAGTTCCAAAGTAAAATAAGCTTAGGAAGAAAAATAATCTACATTGGATTTTATATTAAAAGCCTACTCATTAGCTAAGCTTAGCTAGCTGTTCATTTGAAACACAATGCAGTATTTAAGTCATTTAAAGTGCTATTAATCTAGCATTTGTACAATCATGAATTTTTCAGATTGCTTATCCATAATTTCCTGAGAATGAAAAGGTACAGATGACATGACTTTGATTTCTTAGCTATTGCTGACTTATTTCCCTTTTATTTCATAGTGAAACTATTGTTCACCAAAGAAATGGTCATTAGCTAGTCTTTTTGGATTAAAGCAGGGAGGGGGCTAATGTAACCCAGCTAGAGTTTATGAAAAGCTGATGCAAATATTTTCAAATAATATCCCATTTTCTTCTTTTAGCCTTTTAGAAGGTAGGTACTTGCTTCTTTGGTTTGTGTGTGTGTGATTGTGTGTGTGAGTGAATGTTTTAATCACTAGCAACCAAGCATAAATTCATTAAAGACATGTGAAATCCTATGCAGTTAATATTTTCTGACAAAATTAAGAGAGTCTGAAAATTTAGATAAAACCATAATTATGTTTAATTTTGTTAAGTCAATTCAAAATAAAGCAATTTTATATTTCTATATATATCCCCTACCCTTGATTTCATGCCAGCAGTTCACAGTGAAAAAAAAAAAGCAAAAGCTATTTCATTAGTCCACTGCATCCTGAATGCAATGCTGGCCATTGCTTTTAGAATTAGAAAATGTGAAAGCCATTTTGCTTTGGAAGGACAATCAACAATTGCTGTTACTTCAAAGCCACACTAATATCTGTGAATCTAGTTTTTGCTCAAGGAAGTCTGGCTAGGAAATAAAGAGATATAACAAACAGGCCTTCCTCATTTAAATTCCGACTGAGTAAATACTACCACACCAGTTCTGAATAATGAACTTCCATGCACTCTGCCAAAAAATGATGCACTGTATTTGAAATGCATCTTTTCAATAAATACTCCTTGAAAGAAGCTACCACCAAAACCATGACAGCTGTCATTGCGCTAAACTTTTACTTCCTCAAATCATTTTCTAAAAACCATCATTAGAATAAAATTAAAATAAAGCTGAGGTTTTCTGAGTAAAACTGTCAATGAAGATAAAAGTTTTTACATTGACAGTAAAGCAAATGATTTGTTCCACTCTGTTGAAGTTGCATAATAGTGTAGTATATCTCAATGACTTATGGTCCGTTAATGATAGATTAGCAGCTGGAGGAGGGCTCATCTTTCCAAGAATAGTTTTCAAATGAATGAAACTTCAGATCTAGAGCAATAGGAAAATAACTGGGGAAAACTGGAGGAGGATGAGTCTTATAAAATCAGACTTATAATTCATTAAAGTCATGGCAAATGACAGAGTACAATTAAAATGAGTTTTCCATGTTCACAGGAAGAGAAGGGTCTAATACTAAACCCTTGAAGATGACCGTAGGAGGTAGAGTGAATGAAAATGTAATGGTACTGCATGTCTGAAAGAAATTGCTACGACAGAACTTGAGAGAGGATTCTACTCTTTTGTTCACTAGTATCCATTTGAAAAGATTTGATGCCTTAAGCATGGTATGACTATAGATAGCAGGATTCTTTTGATGAAACGATAATTCCAAACTTTCTCTTAAAGTAGAAATGGTGGGAAGGGACATAAAAATACTGTGGAGAATATTGATATTGTTTGATGTCTATTTAGAAAGACTAGTCTCACACTTGAGTAAGAATTATACTACATATATCTATATATAGACATATAATTTCATTTTAATGAAATCAATTCTTAAATGTAACTCCAATTTTCTTCCCCTTTTTAAGGTTGGCTTTTTGGCAATTTGGATAGAGAGGGAGGCCACTATGATGAACATAGTTGGAAATGATCACTCTGGATAAGAACTAAAATAGGTAAAGGAACAAACATGATAACTTCTAAAGTATTAGTATTATAAACCATAACACACAAAAGGGAAGGGGGAGAGAGAGATAGAGAGAGAGAGAGAGAGACACAGAGAGAGAGAAAGAGCTTTCAGGTGAGAGTTCAGTGGGGACGTGGCAGGAGGGAAACTGGGGACATTAGTGTTAGTGGTGGGAATTTACACTCATGGAGGGATGGGTGTTGGAACATTGTATGACTGAAACCCAACCATAAACAGCTTTTTAGTTGTGCTTTAAATCTCTCACAGTGATTTAAGAAAACACAAATGAGAACATAAAAATAATTAACCAATTAATAGTTGGCTTTCTTTGTATGATACTATATTTTGTTATCACAAAGGTGATATATGCAAATCACTATGTGGGGAGACCAAGGAATAAGAGGAGAGTGGGGACCCTACTTAAGATGTGGGTCCAAGGTGGGGAAAACTGGCACTCTGCTGTAATGTGTGGTGTTGAATGGTATATTGCATAAAACCTATAATCAATATCGAAAAGCATGATGCCTAAAATAACCTATTAAACAGTCATTTTTGTTTTTATTGTTGTTACAGAAAAATAACCAAAGAAAAATGTGAAACTCATTCCTTAGATAATATTCATCATAAAATTTTACTGCACTGCTTTCTATACTATTTATTCATGACACTTTTTAATAAAAGCAAAACTATGTTGAATGTACATCAAATAGTGTCATAAACATAGAGGCCATTTAGCCTTGTGTTTGAATAAGTGATCTATTTTGAGATACACCCAGTGGAATTTGCAATCAATTAAGGCTGCTAGACTAAGGCAAATTTATCTTTGTATCTGGCCAGCACTAGATGTGTGTGCTCAGTTCTCATTAAAGATATAGTCGTTAATATTGATAGCAGAATATATTTAAAGTGCTTAAGTATGTGATAGTACTAAAACTTTAAAGGAAATGTTGAAATTGTATATGACTCTGGTATGTAAAGATCCCATACTTTACATCTTTATCTAGCCTCTCACACTTCCTTCCGGCAGCTTCTGTTTGAATCAACAATAAGTTTTGCTCTTTAGTAAGAAAGAATTTTGGAACTGGGGAGAGAATCCATAATTGGGATTGGAGAAAGATCTCCTGGAGACCCGAGTTTACTCCATCAGCAATACTCGGCCTTCCAAGCACTGCCAGGGAGTGGCCTGAGAGAACAGAACCTAGAACATGCCCCGCCCCTAATCCCAGCCCAAAGAAGGTAAAAATATTTTTTCAAAACTCAAAAACAATGATAGAATATTATTTCCTTACCATAGTTAATAATAAGATCTAACATTCTTGTTCAAAGTATTTTAGCTCTCCCTCTAATTTAAAAGAATGCAATAAAATAATTATGATGGTCAGAGAAATAATACAGGAATTATGACACTTGTCTGCATACTCCTTGCCCTGGTTTGATCTCCAGCATCAAATATTGCCCCTGATCAGAGCCAGGAATGATCCCAGAGCACAGAACCAGGAAGGAGACCTGTACCCTGGGAGTGGCCTCCAAAACAAAACTAATTATGATGATAGCAAATATCCAGGAATATGGAAGAACAACTCTTAGAGACTGGATATAATTTAAGAATTAGGCTTTTTTATCTTTGAATATTCATTTACTAAAGTCTACCTCATTTAAATAAGTTCACACTTTTTTGTTTGTTTTTGAACAGCAAAGGGGTTGCCATATGTAATATTAAGGTTTGAACAAGGTCAGCTAAATAAATGTTCCTTACCTCGTACTATGTACTTAAATCAAGATTTCAAAAAATCAAAAAGCTCTTCTTTATCCTTTTTACTTACGTTGTATTAGTGCAAGTGCTTACTGGATCTTATTATTATGACAAAATATTCTGGCACGAAGCTGTAATTCCATCCTCCTGATACAAAAATAATTTAGAATTTATCTATTTGAACTGCTGAAAAGCAAAATTTATTTGCATTTTTAATGGAGGGAGCTTTCATCTATACCTTTATTTTCATCATTATTATCATGGTGACAGAGATAGAAATCATGGGCAGAGCAAGCACCTAACCTTTGTGTTATCTTTCTGATCCTATTTTATTAATTTTATTTTATTATTTTTTTTTTTATTTTTTGCTTTTTGGGTCACACCTGGTGGTGCGCAGGGGTTACTCCTGGCTCTTCGCTCAATAATTACTCCTGGTGGTGCCTCAGGGGACCATATGGGATGCTTGAGATCGAACCCAGGTAGACTGCATGCAAGGCAAATGCCCTACCTGCTGTGCTATCACTCTATCCCCTATTAATTTTATTTCTTAAATCATGCAATATGGAATGTATTTTACTCTTTTTACCTTTTTTGTTTTCTTCTTTGATTTACCTAATCTTTGAAACAATGATTTCAATTGATATTGCATGAGGAAGAAATATCAAAAATATTTCATAATCATTTCTTTATTTGAATATTTAGGTTGTTTAAAATATGTGATTTGTTTTTTCACTGTTGACTCTTGCCCAGTCTCAGATTTTAAAAATTTTCCTTATTTTAATAGTTGATATAGGACTCAAGCAAGCTAAATATTTTATTTTATCTTTAATAATTTCTTTTGATGTATAAATATGCTTTTACATTTTCAGTTTTACTTTTTCTAGTTGAAAGATGCCTGAAAACTTTTTTTATGTATTTCATTTTACCAGTGTTTATAATTTATTACTAATTATGTTCCCCAGTTCTGTCCTCTGTATTTGTTCTTTTGTTTTATATTTTAGTATCTTTTATTCTGTTTATTGAGTTTTTCTATAACTATAATAATTATCAAATTTAACAACTGCCTCAATTTTTCAATTATTGGTTACATTGTATTATTTTATTTAATTCTTATTATGTAGGATAGAGCAATTTATGCTATAGTGACAAATAATAATCCTACCAGTGTACAATAACAAATTTCTTGACATGATACATAATCTTCTTGGGTTGGCAATGGGATTTTGATCATTGTAGTGACACAATTATAGCTCATTACAGTTCTCAGAGGAATAAATCCACCAGTTTTGCAAACATTGTTAGTCCTGTGTTGAAAGATAGCATAAGCTTCTTGCAAGGTCTGTTATTTCTAAATAGCACATATCATTTCAACCTGAACTCACGGCCAAAGTAATTTATGATTTTACCCCTCTATATGGGACTAGGTCCACAGTTCTTCTGCATCACAAGAACTTGAAGAACTAAGAATATTTGGCAAACAGTTCTAGTGATGACCACAGTTCTCATCATATTTTTCTTATTGCTACATAATAAGATAAGCTCATTTTTCTAAAAAAAATTTCCATTGCAAGTAAAAGATATTACAGAGTATAGAGTTTTGCTACAATTATTCCTTTTCCTCTTCTCTTGTGGCAATTGGTTTGTGTGTGTTTGTTTACATTGTGGCTTGCTCTCTACTTTCTGTTAGTTCATGCTTCTATGTGATTAATTTGTTAATCTTTCAAAAGCAGAGCAGATGGAGAATTGCTTTAAAGCATCGTCCTAGCAATCTGACTGTTTTCTGCTTGAGTGAATTTCTTTGATCTTGAGTTGGAAGTCAGACTCTCCCTGCCCTCAAGACTGTTTATATCCAAGAGTTTATTTAATATTTCAGTGTCAGTGTTAGTTGTGATGAAGAGTTAAGATCTAGAGAAGTATTTTCTCCAACTCCAGGAGCTGATTTTAAAGTTTTGTGTTCATCCTGGGCCTAAGATTAAGAAGCCGTTTCCATGGAGAATATATAGGGGCTGAAATGGTGACATGCAGTAATCCTTAACTCAGTGACAGTAGGTAAAATGAGCCACGTCTAAATAATTCTCTCTGAAAGAGAATTATTTGAATTCTGCATTGGGTACTGGTAAAAATTACAATCACTCTTAAGCCTTTCTTTTAATACTAGAAAATGATGCTGCAATCACTTCCAATAATGTAATCTGGTGAACTCAAAAACCTTAATATTTAGAGAGAGGAATTTTCCATATAGCCAATTCAAACTTTAAACTGAAATGTTTATTATTTGACTTTGCATAGCTTTCATAATAATATCTATCATTAGGAAGAGACTAAAATACTATGTTAAGATGTCCTTCTATTGGAGTTGATCCAAACAACTTGGGTTCAAATATTGGTTCTGTTATTAATTAGTTGTGACTTTAGTAAGACATTATAATTGTTTTCAAATCTTAATGTTTCTTCTCTGGAAGCAAACCATAGAAGTACCTTACTAAAACATTTTTTAAGATGAATTTTGAACATTAACCATAGATCTGTCATTGCTAGGCTTTAAGATGAACAAAGATAAGAAAATTGAAATGTGTTTTACATTGACCAACATTTGAGTATATGAGATTAGGGACTTGGCAAATGTTCAAATGGTGGTCTACTGTGCAGAGACTTTATAAAGGGGAAAGTGGGACTGAAAGTCACCTTTTTTCTTCTAATCCATCCTCCATGAATACATTTATTGTCTAGAAAGTGATGCATCTTTTACTTTTGTTTATTAATTAATGAGCTAAGGTTGATGTCAATTAATTACAAATCATAAGAAATACCATGCAGGGTTGTGTGACTAAATTCTCCAGGCTTCTCAGAGTCCAGAGTCGAGGATGGGCTTCTTCCCCTCATCTCCCTGATGATGTACCCATGAACTGCCTCAGGTGCCAAAGTAATCTCATCCGCCAGCTAAAATCCAGAGACTCATATATATATATATATATATATATATATATATATATATATATATATATCTCAAATGACCAATAAGTGGCAGAGGTCCTCCCAGTCCTCCTGGCGCCAGGCTGAACACAGGGGACTCCGTTATCAGAATAGGTTTTGGTATGGCCCATCCCAAAAGAGCTCCAGTAGCTGAAAATCTTCCATAGCTCATAATCAGCACCATGCTCAAGCCTTTACAATTGGAATTCCTGTGGCATGCGGCCTTGACTTCTCAAACTCTAGTGTATTGATGTACCTAGTATCAGATCACATTTAATAGATGCAATTATAAAGGACCCAATAACAAAGTATGTAGTCACATATAAAAAGGGCTTAATGGCCCAATGGCTTTATTTGAGATTGAACAATCCTCATTGACTTTCTTCTAAAAATATATTACTCAACCATATTTAGCAAAATGGCTCGACCAAGCAATATAAAATTAATTATTGAGTGTCTGCTTAAGACAGGCTCAAGCAAGGCTCAAATTGGGAAAATTTGAAATACTTGTTTTACGTTGTAGCGGCGGTGAGTTTGGGGTTGAGTATTGAATATTTGTAAGAAATTAAGATGAACATCTTTGTTAAAAATATTGAATTGAAACCCACTACACTTAATAAGTTCAATAAGTGAAAGCAATAAGACAAATGTTCCAGTTCACGCGTAACAACCCAGTAAAAAGGTCATGACTTTATCAATACCATTTTGAGATATATATTGTAATCAGTAATATAATTAGTACCTGCTAAAGGAATAGGTATGGGGATGGATGGTGATGGGAAACGAGGGTCTTTTGTGGTGCTAAGGTCACATTGGTGGTGGGACTGGTGTTGGAATATTGAATACTTGAATCAACTGTACTGTTAACAGCATTGTTAATCCTTGTGTTAAAAAATGCCAAAAAGTATATCTGACAGTATTTGCACCTACATCAGGAGTAATAGAGGTCTTCAAAAGTGTGCTCACTATAGTGTATACCAGAATCATCTTTCCTTAGCTAGATGACTTCTGAGCTGTTTTCATTTAAGACATTTTGCTTCTCTTATGTATTCTAGACTCATTCACTTTACAGTATTTCTAACTGGTATTCTAATAGGTACAGGTTTCTCAAACCCAAAAATTCTTAAAACTCTTGCATTTATTTTATAATATCCAGTGAAAGAGAGAAATAACAGAGCAGGCTTCTCAGAAATTGGGAAAATGGGAAAACTGTTCTATTATTGCCTCCTCTCCTCTTTTTCCACGTTTTATATTTAATTTTTAACTGGGGAGGTGAGAAACATAACTTGTATCATGTTATAAGGTGTCCTAACAGGAATTCATTTCACTGATCCATAAAATAAAACCAAGATATTATTTTATCTATCCCCTATGCATAATAATTACAATTTATTATTAAATGTTGAATATATTCATGATGCTTTACATACATTATCTACAATCCTTATAACTTTGTAAGGTAGTTAGTTTTTACCTTTGTTTTATCAAATAGAAAATGTTAGTGAGAAATGTTGGTTAACTTATTCAAATATACTTGGCTAATAGGAATAGAGGTAGGATGAATCCTAATACTATACAACTCTATACTTCCATGTTCTGTCCATCCTTTTTATATTACTATCTCTGAAAAATGTTTTTAAATAACAATGTAATGCATGTTTCACTAGGTAGTATTGAAACAGTGGTAAAAATGTAGTAAATGCTGAATCCCCTTCATATTACTTTCTTCACAAATTGCAGTCTTAAGCGTTTCTTCAATTATGGGATACAGGTTCCAATTTTTCACAGTGAAGATAGTTTTTATTGACAGAAATTTACTTGTAATGATGTGAGTAAGGAGAAGGAAAGATATTCAAAAGAAAATACAAGTTTCAAAGAACAAAAAGCAGTAAACAGATACAGAAGGATACATCTTCAAGAAGATCATAGGCTCAAAGGTGCAAGGTCAGTTCCAAGTTTAGTACATTTTCAAATATACATAAATGCATTTTCACACACTATCACTATCACTATCTTCCCCTTGATCATCTATTTGCTAGAGCGGGCACCAGTAATATCTCCATATGTCCTGTCTCATGCTAGTAGAATCCAAAGGCATCCACTTGCTCCAGGAACATAGAGACTCAAACCATTATATTAGGTCAGGGAATGACCTAATATAAATGTTACTGGTATTTGGCATATCAAATAAGACACACGCAGCTTGCCAGGCTTGCTGTGTGGTTGGCATACTCTTGTAGTCACCTCTAAATAAAGCTATTATTGATGAACGGCGCGGCCGCCGCATGAGCGGGGCTGTAATAGTCTGATCTGATGGGTGGAGTTGTGACAAGAAAGAAGTCGGATGTGGAAAACGGCGGCCCCATGGAGTTGGGGGGGGGTTATCAGGCTTGTTGTGAGGCTCTGCTGGGGTGGCAGACCAGGGCTAGAACCAGCCATGCCTCCCGGGCACCTCATGAGCGGCTGTGCACAGGGAGAGCAAGTAGCAGCTCTGCCCCATGTCTGAGAGTCTCTGGTTCATTTTCACACAAATATCAAATTAATATTTCATATATATCTCATTTTGTCTTTTCGTTTTATTTTTACTTTTTATTTTAAATCTATTATTGGAGATGCAGTCTCTATGTGAACCTCAAGTTTGTTGAAATCAGATACATCAGGCATCGTATATGTAAAGAAACAATGTCATCATTGTTTGATATCTTTATCAAATTTCAGAAACAATAATTGACATATTTAAATATAATTTTTATAGATTTAAGTCTAAAGTATATGTTTTACTTTAAAATTTATATTTTGCTTGATTAATATTTTAATATTTAATATTATAATTAATATTTTAATGTCAACTATGCAGGCTCTTTGAGATATACAATGACTATTTATTTTGATGAAAGACTATTAAAAATAAAGAGAATAATTATAATCAGAAAAATTCTTTGGGGAAAAAAAGTAAAAAAATGCTTAAAATAACTCATTTGGGGACTGGAGCAATAGTCCAGAGGGTATGGCATTTGTCTTGCATGCAGCCGACCCGGGTTGGATCCCCAACATCCCATATGGTCCCCCAAGCACTGCCAGGAGTAGTTCCTGAGTGCAGAGCCAGGAGTAACCCCTGAGCTTCCCGGGTGTGACCCAAAAAAAAAAAAAACTAATTTGGAATGTTTATGGAACACCCAGGTGGTTGGTAATTTATAAACAATATAAACGGAGCAAAATGTGATATAGGAAATAAATTGCAGTCAAATTTCTGGAGTCAGATTTGGAAGTCTTACATAAGGGAGTTTGATTTTAATTTAGGGTTCACTAACCTGGTGAAATATATCATATTGCCTTATTATCTTGCACAAAAACTATGAATTGTCTACATCATAAACAAAGGGCCAAAAGAAAACTCTGCCACTCACTATATGAAGCAAATTGAATATACATAAATGCATGTCGATTTTTTAAGACGTTGGAAGTGAAAAAGAGGGTTGGGCAATAGTACAGGAAATAAGGTCTTTACTTTTTACTTGACTGGCCTAGGTTTTCTCTAGGTATTACATAGAGTCTTCTGAGTTCTGTCAGCAGTGATCCCTAATTGCAGAGTCAGGAGCAAACTCTGAGCACGGTGGGGTGTGACACAAAATCAAAAGCGAACAAGCATAAAAAGTCTTAGAAGAAAACTAGAATAAAAATGGCACAGGTTGCATCTTCATTTTTTTTAGTTTAAAATATGTCAATTTTGTTTTATGAATTGTTTCTTAGTGTAATAGTGAAGTTTAAAGATATCTTTTATGGACCAGAGAAACAGTACAAGAGTTAAGATGTTTGACTTGTACACCATTGACCCTCACTACTGCATACTGTCCCTGAACACTGCCAGAAGCGATCCATGAGCACAGACAGCAATAATCACAGCTAAGAATGGCACTAAAACTAAATAAAAAAGGCATGCTGTAATACTAGTCTGTTCAGATCTATTCATTTTTATTATAGATAAAGTACTTTAAATTTAGATAGGAAAATTCTATTCATTTTTCTTTTTCTGCTTTATTTTCTTTTCATGCTTGACTTGTTATCACTGTCTTAGCAATGATACTTGTGCTTAGTGTTGTATTTCCCAGCTTCTTATGATGCAGGTTTTTGGATCCCTATATTTCATATAAGTGAACTTAGGCTAAGACTATTTAAAGAATGACAGTTTTAACTGAGTTTTTAATTTTTAGTACTATTTTATTCCTTTTTATGGGTAAAGTAAATTATTGGAAAATTTCCTTTTTATTTGCTACATTAATGTGATTATGTGACATTTCTCTGATGCTGTTGTTGTACAATATGGACTCTCCTCAAATATCTATTTTCTTGACTGACTGGTATTTTTACCTATTCTTAGTTTTACCTCTACAGTACAATCTTCCCATTGATTTTATACCTGGGAAATCAAGAACCAGAGTAAAGAAATGGCAGCCAAGCTCCTGAGCAATAGAATTGGTAATAAATTCCATTTATTTGTTGAATTCTGCCACAATATCCTTTCTACAATGTGCATGTTAATAATGGGAAGTGTATACAGATACTTTAACTTTTTAGTCTAACCTCCTTTTACTTTACATTCCATATCTTATTTTCAGTTGTATTTGTTTAGCTGAAAATGTTTGGCATGGCATGTTTCTTTGTCAATGAACTCTGAGAAGACACCATGGATCTTATTTTATTTGGATCGGTGAGAAACTAGTCCTTGAAAATGTTCAATAAATCCTAGGTAATAAATAAGAATATTAATGGAATTTATAGAAAATCTAATCCAACTCTTTGTTTTATAAATTAATTTAAAAGTCAGAACATTATAGAACCTTGGAAATGCTCTAACCTAGTTCCTCATGTTATAAATTGACATGACTTTTGGATATGCATTTAGTAAATACTCATGAATGTTGATATATTTACATATAACAGCTGCAAAATTAGAGCCAAGAGTGACTCATTTATTTAGAAAAATTTCACATTAACAGTAATGTCAGGACTGAAGCATAAGATTCATAACTTACTCAACACAAAGTTCAGTGCTAAGCATGCATATGACTTGTCACTTAGCTATTCCAATAAAATACAGGCTGATGTGACCTACTTACAATATGTGCTAAGCTGCATTTATTATTTTTGTGACTATGGAACAAAAACAGTCTAGTAATGAAATGAGTAATGCATGTATACCCTTGAAAATGTGAGACTTTTATTTAGTTTCCTTTTCAAAATTGTAATCTCCGATACACAGCCACATTTTGAGATAGCTTTACTGGTTTGATTGATTTGCAGTCTCTCTCTCTCTCTCTCTCTCTCTCTCACTCTTCCTACTCTCCCTCATTCCCCTCACCTCCATCTCCTTTCCCTTTTCCCTCTCTTACTTTGCCTCTCATACAAAATAATAATTCTAATGTCAAGTGCTTTTGTGCTCAAATTTTGTAAAATCATACTGTCCACATGTTGAAACTATTCCTGCTATATCTTGTTAAAAATTTGCTTTATAACCTTAACATATAATTGTACTACAACTTAGCTGTTCAAGGATATTACTCTGTGTTAAAATTTAGGAAATATAATATTTTATGTACTGGAAAATAACTCGATACCCATATCAGGAGAAATGTTTGCTGATCACGTATTAGCACAGAGAAAAATCCATGTAATGGAAAAGATACTGAATTTTCCATAAGAACCTCTTATTTGGAAACTACTACTCTTGACTTTTCAGACTTTCAGTATATGTACCTTAAAAATAAGTGATAATATCTCTTTCCTCTGGGTTGTTTAAGATTCAATTGAAATACTGCATAGAAAGCATCCTGACATATAAGGAGTTTAATAAAGCTAATTTCCTTTACAATTTACTTAATGTTTGCTACTTTCATAACCATTCTTGCCAGTAGTGTGATAACTCGCTTTGATAGCAGTAAGAAAGTCATATGCACATCCATGTTCTTTCCCGAAGACCAGCTTTCTCCATTTATATCTAAAGCTGACAAATCAAAATCCTTCCTAAAATCTTCTAAGTAACTTTGAAATCCCTATGTGCATTTGGCTGTATCACCTAAGTGAATCTTGCACATTTAATTAAACCTGTTATTTCTGGAAACAAAAACAAAACATTTAAGAAGGAATGGCTAAAAAAAGCCATTGCTTTTCCTGTAGTGTGACATGTGAATGATTTAAGATCTTTTAAAGTCATGATTTATTTTAATTGGTTTCTGAATTCATTTATTTTCAGACTGCACTTTTATTTCCTTCATCTCCCATTACCTTTTTCCACTTCTGTTTGAGAATGTATGTTTTCCTTTAAAAGGGATAGATGGGAATTAACTTGCTTCTGACCATTTATCCACTTGAAGATCACAGTGACAAAGAATGAAAAATGTGCTCGTTTCAAAAAATGACAAAGCTCCCAGATCGAAAAAGGTGCTTATCCTGTCACAGAAATCAATTTGTTCTACTGTTCTTGGTGCTAGATTTTTTAAAGACAGATGCAGATTTGACTTGATTTTATCTTTCTTACTCTGAAAAGTATACCTTGCTTCTGCCTGGGAAAGGATTTGGATCAAGAGTCCTTTACTATTTGCACTGCAAATAGAAAATAAAAACACATTGTAAATATTGTGTTAATATCTCTTCCACTATCTAAACTCTATGGAGAAGAAATTTGCTGACTCTTATGTGTACATGCTAAGCACTGGACATGGGTGTGTTTATCACAGGACTGTACACTTGATCTCTTCTTCCATTCGTTAGTCTGTCCCTAACTATTGCATTCATGTAGAAAACAGGATCTCTAATCTCTTCCAGTAGAGATAAATCCTTCACATGTTTCTCATTTTGAACTTAAATTAAGTCAAAGTCTTTGTCTCCATTAAGAAAAATCAATAATTCATCTTTTTTATTTCTCTTGTGGTCCATGATGAGAAATTTGTTTTCCTTGGGTCAAATATATGAGATCAAATGCAGCAGCTTCTCAAAACTATGGCTTCCAGAAGATATACCAGAAGATAGACCAGAAGATATACCAGAAGATATACCAGAAGATATTCCAGAAGATATTCCAGAAGATACATGGAAGTAAGTATCTTCCAAGAACTCTTTCTTCACATCCCATTCTCATGAAGACATAACTTTGGCCTTTCTCCACAGTTTGAAATCTGGACAAATTATATTTGAAATATGGAAGGAAAAAGAAATGTACTTTCCAAAGCCAACTTCATTTCGAACTTACCTTTCATTTTTGGAGAGAGCACCTGTATCTTTTAGAATACTACAAAGGCCGCAGTATGGGACCTGCATCACGGCTTATCAAGTCCCACATAGAAGATCAATCTCCTCTTGACTGATGACTTCATCATCTGTTGCTATCTACTTCAGCTTATGAAATGAAACAAGAAAATTTCCTTTAACATTTTCTATCTCATAAATAACTTTTATAAAAAGGAAAATTAAAATTTAAGAGTAAAAAAAATCTATACAGTAAAAAGTGAAGAATGATTGCAGACTATGATTAAAAAATTTCATTGTGGCACAGCCATGAGACTGACTCTCGACAATTTAGAGTACTTTTTCTCTTTTACTTTGATTAAAAGTGCAATTTCACATGAAAGAGTGTGATATTTCATCTCCAGTTTCCAGGGAGGCTCTGTGGAGATTGCAGTTAACTGGTGTGGTCAGGCGAACCAGCAGCTTCCCTGATTAGTTTCTCCTGCTGTGCGGTATAGACAAATCCTCAATCACACAACATTCCAGAGAGCTTGAGAGACCATACTCCAACTGTGCTACCTACAGAACTGTCAAGTGTCTGTAAATATTTTGCAGTTCCTCGGGAAAAAGTGTTAGTCTCCTGAAAACAGGGGGTGAGCTTGCCACAGAATCTAGTCTGGTTCTTGGTGGATTTATGTTGCTTGCTTCTTTACAACCTTTTCATCTCTCTGACTAACCCCTTATGTGTACCTCCTTATTCCTTTGTGTTACTGATACCTAAAAGAATACTTATCTTTTGATGTATTGTTGGAGGACAGGTTTAGCTATTCTGGGAGTTTTGTTGTTTTGCCCACTCCCAGCTTAATCTTATTTAAGCCAAGGTTCATTCTAATGAGATCTCTCTTCTATGTAAACACTGCTAGAGGGTGTGGCAGTTACAGAAGTCACCTTGATTGAATAACTTCTGACTTATACATCTACTAAGACTTCTATGTTTTCTAGATTGGGCACAGCTCCTCTTTATACCCACTGCACCCAGCGTGGGACAGTTAGAATTTACCAGGAGACTACCACCCTGGCTACGTTGAGACTATAGGAAGACTATAGGAAGGATCATACTAGTTTGCTCTAAGCAGGCGAGTGTGACTCTTTCAGTACACAAGAACAAGATACTCAGAATCACCCTGGTGCAGATAATAATAAGGACCCTGTGGGTACCATCTAGATTACATGAAGCTCATGAAGTTAAGATGTATTACTTTATATCAGCCCTCTCTCTCTCCAGTGTTTTACATAAGAGATAATCTTGGTAGAAAGGATTAGACCTTGGCATAACCTTTGTTTATACCTGCAATAGGGCGTGGCACTACACTCTGTTTAGAGTTCTTTGTTGACATGACCCTCCCGATTGGATTACTTTGGTGTATATAAGGGGCTGACTTGAGGCCCCTTCACCTTTTGGCTTTGGGCCTCTTAGCTTTTGGCTTTTGGCCTTTTGCTTCTTCTGGGTAGGATTCAGCTCGGGTGAGATCCTTTCTCTTTGGTGGGAGATTTAGGCTCTTTTGTATGGTCTAAGTTCGAACCAGAGCTTAAGTTTGTTCATTATATTGGAGTGCTGTGGAAGAGCTTTTGTACTATTAAAAGCCATTTTTGGAACTACACCGGACTCGTGAGCTTTCATCTGTTCTCCGGCATCCTCGAAGGTAGAAGAGAACCTCTGTCCTGACACTGTCGGGGACCCCGGCGGCGTTCCCCGACAATGTATTATGTTGCTCTTAAAATATAGCAAAAATCACTAATTATCCTTCATTTTTTTATTTATGATATTACTTGGTCAAACCACTGAACAGAAAAACATAAGCCATGATATGGGAAATGGGGGGCGAGGAAATTCACTTTGCTATTCCTCACATTTTCTAGAATCAGTAATCCTTATTGACAACTCTATTCTCTCACTACTTCCATTGCTGAAGTGCAAAAAAGATACCTGTTCATCATAAGACTAACTCCAGATTCTTTCTGATCATCTTTTCCTCTTTCACGTTTGGTCCCATTTTCTCCCCAGATGGTAGGTTTGTGTCTTCTAAAAAGAATGAATAGTGACTTCAGAACCTTAAAATGTGCATCCACAAACAAAGCTATCTGTAAATACATTGTTTGTTTTGAACAAACCTTCTGTTCTGGTTCTATTTGATTAACAAGAATAATCAAACATCTAAATAAAAATCATTGTCTGCTACCCTGGAGAATATCCAGCTAGCCAGAGACAGCTTGGAAGGCTGGCAAAAGGCAAGACGCATTGTGCTGGGGGACACCCTGGCCAGCATGGAGGAACCTGTTTGCCATCTGCCCCACCCCTTCTGCTGCGAATTCCTGTCCAATCATTTTCATCTCATTAGAGAAAAATTCCAGTAAAGTCAAGAGGTGGTATTGTGCTGTAGCTCTCAATTTTGCAAAATAAAGACTCACAAATGAGAAAATCACCTTTCTGAAACATCTTGAATGACCTCCTGGCCCTCAGACACAAAGCTGTCTCTCAATACTGCAGATCCCATAAAGGGCTGAATGCCCTCTCTGATTTTGCTTTCCTCCTCACCAGAGGAATGAAACCTTTCAAACTCCAATGTGCTCGTGCCTCATGCACATACTGGAAGATATTATGTGCTAATTGTTGCTTTAAAGCCAAACAGACCCTCGGAGCTGCCAGCCCTTTTATGATATTTGCAGAGCCACATATACCAAGAAGCAAAGTTCAGCAGAGGGAAAAAAACACACTGAAATCGTTTCTTCTCGAAATAAGAAACATTTCTGACACTCTATTTAATGACAACATTCAACTGTTTCTTTTCCATCTTTATTTCCCCTCTAAGGTTCAGCTTATTGGCTCATTATGTGCCTGGAACATGAAGGATGACGGAGATGGAATTCTGGCTCAGCTGTTTCCCTGCCCAGCCCCCAAGCCTCCCCTCCTTCCCTCCCTCCTCCTCTCCTGCTTTCAGCTCCTCTCCCCTGGCTCTCTGCCTCCTGCTGCAGATCTCTTTCTGCTGCCTGGCAACGGCTCCACAGGCAATGTCACACAGGATTGCTTATTACAGCTTCAGAGAAATAAACAGGGGGGAAAAAAATTCTTGCTGTTACATTAGAACTGTTATGTACAAATGTTCCAAAGCCAGGTAATTCCAGGGGTGATATTACAGTGGAATTTGGCACCATCGGGCCTAGGTCTTCCCTGACACATAGAATAAATAAGGCAGGGATAGGGCCGGCTGGGAGGAAGAGGAGTTCTTAGTTGGGTTTAAGTCAGCCATGTATTAAATATTTCTATTCTCTTGGCATACAATTTCATTATGACTATTTGAGGGTTTTAAGGACTTTGGCTTGAAAAGTCACGCTTATCATTTGAAAAGTAATATGTGCATATGAAGAAGGTAATTAATGGCAATCTTGATCTTGCAGTGACTGTGTGGATGGTCTTATGAAGCCTAAATGTTGGGGAAAGCATGGAAGCAAGCTAGACCTGCTTTTTTCTTAAGCACAGCTTATTTGCTCATATGTGGGATATTTGTTGTTTTAAACATTCTCAGATTCATTGCTTCCAATAGCTGGAATGAGTGAATGCATTTCTCTACACTCAGCGCCATACACAATGGTGAACAGAATCAACCTAGTGACTCGCCTAGGGGTCATGTTTTCACATGGAAGACTTGCACACAAATAACTATAATAAACTCTGCTAAAGGAAAAGTGGTCAGAGAAGATAAAAAAAAATGACAAGTTCTGCTTCCATTTGCCAATCGTATCCTTTGCTTCTTTTCTGTAGGAATAGCTCTGGGACAGGATTTCCTATTGTTTCCTATCTATTTAACCAGACCACAGGAGGAAGCAGGTTTCTTCCTTAGTTTCCTGAGCATGCTATCTAGATAACAAAAGCACTCTTTGAAGTATATCTTATCCAGAAATCCAAATTCCCCTTTAACTTGACTGAAAAACCCTTTCATGATTCAGACACTTACCCTTGTTGATCTGAGTCATCAGAAGGAGGAAAATGGGCCCATTTGCTAAGACAAGGTAGCTATAACTTACATAATTACTCAGACTCCATCCCACCTAATCTTTGTTGGTTTTGGACTTTGGGGAATTGGGGGTGGGTGCGCTGAATGGAGGCATATCTAACTATCTAACGGGGTCTTTTAGTGCTCCCCGTGAGCAAAGAATGTGTCCCAGGCCTCTGAGTCATCTTCTGAGTCCCAGCTGCACAAACGCAACTTGAAAAAGCTACAGCTTACTAGGGTAGTGTCATAAAATAGGCCAGGGTGATGTCAGAATTTTGAGAATGTGTAATTGTAGATGGTGGTGAGTTCCTACGGTAAAAACAGTCAGTATAGAGTCACTGGTATGATATTGACCTTAAAGACCATCACCAAGGATGATTACTGTCAAGAACTAGGCAAAACTGTTATGTGAGCAATATCCCATGACTAGAGCTTTAAGCTGGGCTGCGTTTTTATAGTGGCAGTAAGATGAAAAAGAGCAAACAGATTTCTAGGCAGGCAAGTGGTAAAACTCTGACAGGATGGAGGAGAAAAGGTCTCTGCCAAATATCCTTCTTTCTGTCTAGTCCAGAATATTTTCCAGATCACTTGATCACTGGACATCCCATTATTCATAGATTTGCTCAAGCAGGCGCCAGTAATATTTCCATTGGATCCTATCACGTGCCAGTGTAGACCAATGGCATCTGGTTGCTTCAGGAATACAAAGAGCCTCAAACTGTTCATTCAGGGTCTTGAAGAAGAAGTCTGACCATCTTGTAGGTGGGCAGTCATGTGATCTTTTGACATCCCGTGCTATCCAGTCGGTAATGGATCTAGAATGAGAATTTAGTCATTCTAGAATTTTCCAGAATGAGTAAAATACCTCAGTATTTTTTATTGTATTGTCCTCTCACACATTTCTAGACTTCAGCAGTTTGATGACTAGATAGTATTTCTACGGAAGGACAGGGCTTCTGCCATTTCTAAAGTGTGCTGGAAAACATAGAGGCATTCTACATTTCTTGTGTGTGATCTTTCCCATACAAGAAATATATCACAGCAGGTGATTACTGCCAGAAATGCCCTGAATCATCACAAATTTGAATTTGAATTAACTATTTTTTGAAGGCATTTAGAAACTCTCTAATACCAATGTTTGGGCCACCCTTATATTTAGATAAGGGACTTCACATGGGATCAAGCTCCAAGGTAAAGAAGGTAGTGAAGAACACAATGAGAAGACACAAAGAAGGTGGGTCCTTAGCAGTGAAGCCAGGCAGGTTGCTTTTCCAGGTAATTTTGCATAATTCTGGTTCGCATCCTAATTTGGCAAGTAAATATGACCTTGATAAAATACTTAAATACTCTGATCTATAGTTTCCTCATCAGGAAACTCAATGAATGGCAATGACAACTGTGAAATTAAAATTTCTATTATACTTTAAGGACCAGAAACAAAGACTCAAAAAATCTTTTTTGCCTCTTCATATGGAAATTAAAATCAGAAGCAGTTAAATTGTTCCATGGTGATTTATGGTACTGAAGAAAAGTAAGTGATAGCAATAACATTAAGATGGCATACTTTCAAGAATTAAAATTAAAAAAGTCAAATTAAAACATTCCCTTCATCTCTCTCTTGCATTACTCCCAGTTTGCCTATTAAGTAGCAATAGGTACACATCCTATTATTAGCTCTGTGCCCTGTCTCATGGATTAAAATACTTAATTCAGTTCTCATGCTGTGTGACTGGGGAATTGATGGGGATTGGGATGCGGAGGGTATATTGACCATGATAGGGACCCCCACTACATCCTGCATATAAACAGCAGAGTTCTTACTAACCTGAACTATATAGTATATATTCCACTATATACTGCATATAAACAGCACAGTTCTTACTATCCTGTACTATATAGTACTATACATAGTATATACTCCACTATATACTGCATATAAACATCACAGTTCTTACTATCCTGTACTATGTAATACTATATAGTATAAACTCCACTATATACTGCAGATAAACAGCATAGTTCTTATTATCCTGGAGATGCAGAACTTTGCATGTCCTGCTGTACCCAAGTAACTACATTTAATATAATCCCCATACCTTTAAATGAGGCCAATACAAATATTTAAGAACAGTCTCTGCTACTATTCTAAGTGCCTTTTCTCCCATTCTTCCTGCCTTCCTGGGCTTCTGGTTTTCTTGGCAATGTCTTTGCTTCTTTGTCTATCTTGTACATATGGGCTTGAAAGTAGAATGTCAATGAGGTTTCACTTTGATCTTAAACTCTTCCCCTGGGCTTCCTTATATCGACAGATATCTCACATGACTGAGTTATTGTTTTAGGAAGTCAACATCCAGTACCTATACAAAAAAAAATCTGGTTCTTCCTCAGCAATAAAACAGACAGGCATATCTCTCTTTTTCTCAGTTATAAAAGGGATTGCAAGAGTCACAGCTCACAGAATTTCTCAAAGCACTTCCAGGAGCAGCTGCATCAAGGTCACCTGGGGGCTTATTAACAAATCAGGATTTAGAACTGAATACCAGATTTATCAGCTAGTTCCCCAAGGTGATTGTTAGAGACATTAAAGTTTGAGGCCCATTGTTATAGTCTTGTAAATTTGGAGATGAGAAAATACCTCTAAGGTGAGTAAGTGACAATATAAATCCAATTTCCTACCAACTTTTCTGTTTTTTTTTAAGGACATCTTCCTAGAAATTTAGAAAAGTTTGTCTAAGGTATATGTATATGTATGTATATGTGTATATATATATGATATATATTATAATATATATTATAAACTATATATATTATAGTATATATGTTTTTTAAACCTATGTGGCCACTGATGCAAATATAAACTAAAAGAGATGAAGTACAACAAAGCAAGTCAGTTAATGGATTAAATCATCTTATACTTCCAGGACTCCTGATGAGTTATTTACTCAGCAAATATTACTAAGTGACTATTACAGTCAGGCATCATTCCACCTGTTAGAGACACAGAGCTTGTGTCTCAATAAGACAGGCAAAGATAATGTTCACACAGTGTTTTTTTTTCCTATGGCAGAAGATGGACATGGAACAATATAAAAAAGTAAAATATTTAAAGGCACTGGAAAATAAACATGTGACTTTAAATATTTTACTTTATGTTTATGAAAAATGAACTAGTTCCAGAGGCCCCATTCACTCTCAATGGAATAGACATCTCTGAATGCAGCAGTTATGTGTACCTAGGTCAAGAAGTCACATGATGAACGACCTAAAACCTGAGCTGCGCAGGAGGAAGAGAGTGGCATAGAATGCCTTCAAAGGCATCAAAGAAATAGCTAAAAGGACAAAGAACCTCCAGCTCTGGGCACATCTCTTTGACTCCACCGTTCTCCCTGCGTTAAAATACGCCTCAGATACCTGAGTCCTAAGAAAGCAGGATGAGAATGCTTTTCAGGTCTTCCAGAGAGGAATCAAAAGAGCTATGCTTGGAATATCATGCCTCACTCAAGTGAGAGAAGGAATCAAGTTCCGACCTCCATTGCTATTCCAGAATCAGGGATGCTGTATCGATTACCAAGGCATCAAAAATCAGATGGGCTGGACATGTAATGCGATTTGGAGATGACCACTGGACTAGAGCCATTACCGACTGGATCCCACGGGATGTCAGAAGATCACGTGATTGCCCACCTACAAGATGGTCAGACTTCCTTGTGAAGATCCTAAAGGAATGGTTTGAGGCTCTTCATATTCCTGAATCAACTAAATGGGCTACATTGGCACGTGATAGGGTCCAATGGAAATGTTACCTGCACCCGCTCCAGAAAATCGATGAATAACTGAGATTCAAGTAATCAAGTGATTTAAAGGCACAATAATACCATAAAGAAAAGTCAGTTGAAGTAAAGATGAGGAGGCAAAGGCTGTTTTCCAGGGCTTGGGGGTGGCACGTGGAAATTGCAATAGTTTTTTGAAGAGAATATTTCTATGAGAACATGGATAATGTGAAAGGCAAAGTCACTAGAAGAAAAAGGGACTAGTATTCCAAGCAGAAATGATTAGCAAGGGTGAGGCCACTAAACAGAAATTTGATATGTTGAAGAAAATGGAGTAGGCTGAATGGTTGTCATAGAGTAAAGGGGAATGGTAGGAGACAAGCCATCAGACAGGGTTATGTAGGTTATGATTAAGAGGCTGCATTTGCTTTGATTCCTAAAGGGAATTAATTTTAGAGTTCTGAGCAAGAAAATTACAACACAGTCTATATGTTTACTTCTTAAACCACTTTATACTTCTAAAACCACTTTTACAATGCATCAACTATAGAAGGTAAAGGCTACTAGAAACCAGTCTGGTGTTATTTCAGTCAGCAATGGAAGTTTAGTGAGTGATGTACTTAGGTTATATGACGGTGTCAACACAATGTCCATCCAACAAAACTTATATTTAGATTCTCTATCTTTTCCCAGCTTGCAATATGGGATGTCATACTCTGGTGGTGATGTAGTGATGAAGTTTCTAGTCAACTATGAAATCACAACCAATAGCTAGATGTTTGTTTTTCAGTACTGTACTCAATAAATTGCATGAAATACTGAAAACCTCATGAAATATTAAATTTTGTATTAAAGGCTTTGTGTTAAAGAATTTTTCCCCTGTAGGCTAATGTAAGTGTTATGAGTATATTTAAATTTAGTTGGTCTAAGCTACAATGTTCAGTGAGCTCTGTGTATTAGGAACATTTTTAACTTTGATAGCTTCAGTCATGATAGGCTTGCCAGACATAACTTTATCATAAGTCAAAGAGAATTTGCATATGGAAAAGAAAATAAATGAATCAAACATGCCCATATGACATTGGCTTGACCAGCTAAAAGAATGGGAACATGTTTTACTTAATAGAAGGTATAGAAGAACATTTTTGAAGAAAATACCACATATTCTTATTTTTGTCTTGAAAGGTTATAAAACCATAAGGCTCTCTGAGTCAATGTCTAGAACAGGGCTGAAGAGTCAGTACTGTGGGTAAGAGATTTGCCTTGCACATGTCCAACAGACTTTAGGTTCCTAGCTGGGCTCTGTACACGTGTAGGTTTAGAATCCTCGGCCATCTTGCTACCACATGCTAAGGACCTTAGCACCACTTATGGTTGCCGCCATCTTTAGAAGCAATCCTGGAGCATAGGACTGTCGGAGAACTACTAGGCTCCCTGACAAAAAATCCCAGAGCAGGGCTGGGGTCCCCTTCTGCCCCAGGGGATAGGCGGCCAGTGGACTAAGAAAGCCACAGGAATCCAGCTAAGTTTCAAAAGGCTTTACAAGAGTTCTGTTTACAGGTTCTGGTAAACAGTCCAGTAACAGGAAAACCACAGACTAGGTTCCTAGCTGGGCCCTGTCCACCTGTAGGTTTAGAATCCTCGGCCATCTTGCTACCACATGCTAAGGACCAACAGGGAAGGGAAGGAGAGTAGGAGAGCAGAGGCAGAGGGCTAAGAGGAAAGAGAAGAAAAGGTGTGGAAGGAAGCAGGCTACAGCTTTTACAGCTTTTCAGCCCTGGCTGGCCCATACCAATGGTAAGCAGTTAGGGTCAATTCTCCTCAGGTAACTTCTCCCAGGACCTCACCTAGTCCCATTGAAATGTTAATATTGCCCCAGCCAAGGCTTCAGGCCCTTGATTTCCCACCAAGCCCAATGTAGATGGGGAAGGGCATGCATCTGTACCATTGGGTATTCTACAGCTAGGTATATATTTGTCTAAGCCTTCACAAGATTCTCATCTTTGTTTCATAGTTTTTTTTTTTTGTATATTAGCCTTTAGACATATTAGAGAGCCACATGTGTTTGCTTGGAGGCAAACAGCATTTCTCTCTGGCTTAATTAGTTAGAGATCCACCCTGGCCAGGTAAATATACTGGTAAGCACTATCTAGTCCCAAGATGATTGTGGTAGCATGAGAGAAAATATTTATACTAGCTAACATAGAATACAAGGTAAGATATATTGCCACATAAAGTCACAGATTCAAACTGTTTTCCTACCCTTATCTACAAAGTGGTCTGCAGGAAGTAACTCCAGGCAAGGTGCAGAGGCTCTGGGCAACAGTGTGCTGCAACACAGAACAAGAAATAAACCCTGAATACTGCAGTTGTTGCTTCTACTCCATCCCCCACCCCCTAAAAAAAAAAAGTGAAACAGAAATTTAAGCATAATAATCTCAGGTTCAGAGCTCAAAAGTGGAAATAAAAACATTAAAAATGTTGGCATTGAAATATGGAATACTACGGAAATAGAGTTCTTTAAGGTGTGAGAGAAAATGGAGAGAAAAATGTGTACCAAAACCATACTGACACATAAAGAGTCATGGGAGTTAATGGAGACCAAGAAGACAATGAGCTGGAAAGAAAATATGTAGTGTCCTTGAGCCAATGAAAGCGTTGGGCACAGGAATTAGAGAGTATCATGATAGTTTTTCAATAGTGTGAGAAGAGGGAAAGTGGCAAGGAAAATATGCATGGACACAGGGGCCAGAGCTATTGCAGAGTGTGTAAGGATTTATTTGCATTATACATCGTCAATCTGGGTTCCATCCTGTGTGGTCTCTCTGAGCACTATAAGAGTAATTCTTGAGTGCAGAGCCAAGAATAAACCTTGGGAAGAACTGGGTGTGGTCCCCAAATAAAAAAAAAAAGAAAAATAAATGATTATATGGAAATTAGAAAGTTATTTACTTTTTAGTAAATGGGAGACATATGGAAAATGCAAGCAAACTCCTCTACTGACTTCCAAAATGGTGGGCAATAACCCCCAAAAAATACCCTGATATGTAATGATGAAAATTACATTCTCCATAAGGGGCTAAGACATATTCAAAGACTAGTATGTTTCTTTTAGCTTCCTTTAGCAGCAAACCAACATCCCCAATCAGTTTATTGAAAAGGGCAAAATGAAATATTCTGATTAGACCTGCTAGAACTTCTCGGCATTTTCAAGAAGAAAGGTTAAGGTTTAATAAGTGGTAACAGCTAATATTCTGAGATACCCAATAGGTTACACAGTAATTTAAGTCATGTGAGAAGTATAAAGGGAGAGAGCAAAAGAAATATTTCAAGTTTAGGTGGATTGTGTTTTCTATGTGCTCACTAGCTTGGAGACTTTTCAGAAATAATGACATTCTGACTAGACAGGAAAGAAAATTGCTGCTGCTGGTTAGTGTTTAGTGAGTGCCCAGAATGAGATGCATTGAGGGCACTTACAAATTGGTGCCTAGAAACTTCAAGCACTGATTCCACATCTCATCTCTGGTGAAACCTTCCATGATTTCTTTATGTATTTTGTTTACAAGGTACTTAGAGATACATGCTTTACAGAGAGTGATTTTATAGTCTTAAGTTTCGTCACACATAATATTGATCACTTTTATGATTAATGTTGACTTTCAGCTGACATTTAATTTAGCTCATGTGTGTTTTGTTTGTTTTTCAATGTAATTTAAAGTTAGCACACAAAAGAGACCAACAACAGTCTGGGTTTTGTTTCTAGGGGGTTATTTTTACCTTTTAATTCATCTATTCAAATTTTTAAGATTTCCTCTATAAAAGTAGGATGCTATTTTAAATTAGCAGATTGTGAATTTGCAGAATGAACAATAAAATATTCACTTTGTGGGAAACAAAATCACAAAAACAGTGACTAGGAATAGTCTACACTGATAGGCTAAAAAACAGATAAAAAGAAAATTTTGCATTAATGAGAAGGTCAGATATTTAGAAATGTTGATCTCTTTCATTTTTAAGCTTATCCTCTACAATTCAGTATTATTTCTACAGTGATTTGCCTTTCTCAGACTACATGCTCTGAAGGTATGATTTTCCTTTCTCAGTCTACATGCTCCGAAGGTAACGTGTGATTATCTTCACTAAGATAAAGGAATCAAGTACAGGCAATTCAAAATGGTGGCCAGTTCCCTGAATCATGACTAGTTGGCCAGGGGTGTGTTTTTTTACTTAAGTCTGGATATGGGTGTGCCTGATTTTCTGGGAATTTACTTCAAAGAGAATAAAGAAATGACACAGTGAAAACTTGGCTCTCTGTGAGCTGGGAAACACTCCAGTTTTCCTATTCCTAATCCTGTCTGTTCAGGAAACAGACATGACCTTGCTTAAAACTCTCTCTCTGAATAGGGAGAAAAAAACAAAACAAAACAAAAACCCTGTACACTGATCCATTGTATTTCAAAGGACTTGCTCACAGACATGTAAAGCTACAGCAATAATTTAGGATTTAGGGGAGTACTTAATGGTGTTCTGCTAGGGTGGTTGAACAGACAGATATCAGCCTGTCTGCTTGATGGGGTTCAAAACAATTGAAAGAAGGCAGATGATTTTCCCTTATACAGTGTAGTATCTAGCAAACCATTGCAATATATGTAATGAGGCCTCAAACTTAAGTTTATATAGAGATTACTTGTCTTAATAACAAATCTTAGGCAAAACATTTAATTTTTCCCCCACTCTTCACCCATAAAATGATACTCTGTGACTTGGCATGAATATTAAATGAATAATCAGTGCTTGATTCCACACCAGGAATATAGTAAATTATCGAAAATCTTATCAGTTATAAGAGTGTATAGGCTCAGTTCAAAATTATTTCACATAGAGTCAGAGAGATAGTACAGAGTGATCCCTAAGTGCAGGATGAGGAGTAAGCCCTAAACTTAGTTGGGTGTGGCCACAAAACATAAGACCAAAAGTCTCACATATAGTTCATTATAATTCCAAGCATTCTGTTATAATTGTGCCCTGTAAAATGTAAAGTCAAGAAAACATTTTCACTTATTTAGTAAAATGTTAAATTATCAACATGTAATAAGTACTCCTATTTTCTCATTTATTTATTTTTGCCACCCTGTATTTTCTTAATCAATGGGTCCTAAATGGAAAACAAATCTCATAATGAAGTCCATGCAAGAAAAGTTGTTTTGAATAACAAACACTAGTAATTCAAAAACCATAATTGGATCCTAAATGAAAGCGGAGGGAAAGGAAAATATAATATTCAATTTTTAACAAATGGTGATCTATGTCAAATTGGATCCAAGTCAAATATGACTTGGATATAAGATGTTATTGGAAAAAAATTCCTTTAAAAACAGGTTTGTCAAAAAGTTTCCCTATATAATGAAAACTCATGATAAAAATACTTAAGGGTAAATTTACATTATCTCTACAAATTACTTTCAGTTTATCATAAAGTTAAAGATAATATAGAAAATAGCAATTTGTATTGATTTATCATTAGTTTACTGATTTATAATTTATCAGTTTTAGAGCCTTATATAAATTGTTTGTTTATCTTCTATTCTATGTATAATTCTTACCAATCCTAAATCCAGTGTCAGTTTATTAACAAAAACATCTCTATAGGAAGCCAGAGCTATAGTACAGTAGATAAATCATGTGGCTAACCCAGGTTCAATCCCCAGCACCCCATATGGTCTTCTGAATATGACCAGGAATATTCCCTGAGTGCAGAGCCAAGAGTAAGCCCTGAGTACCACTCTGTATAACTCCCTAACAAACAGCAACAAAAATAACTCCTTTGCTCCTGACACCAAGTCCTCTTCTCTCTGGTAACCACTATAGTTTTCAGAGTCTAGAGCTTAGTGTTCTTTAATATTTTTTCAATTTATTACCTTAGTTATTCTTATTATTTATAATAAACTATATTTTCCTTCATACCTGTATTTACTTTATTTAGCAGAATCACTTTTTTTAAATTATAACACCATGAGGTAGACATTTACAAAACTGTTCATGATTGGGTTTCAGACATACAATGTAGAAGCACCCATCCCTCCACCAGTGCACATTTCCCAATACCAGTGTCCCCAGATTCCCTCTCCCTCCCCCAGCCTGTCTCTATAGCAAGCATTCTCTCTTCTCTCTTACTGTGTCTCTCTCTCTTTTTCCCTCTCCTCTTACTCATGATAACCCCTAAATGTTTGCATGCAAGACACAATGAGTAAGAGAAAGCAGAATCGCTTTAAGTTCCAAACTTTCAGTCCCAAAGGTTACAGAATCATTGTTTTTAGTGGTAGAGTTATATTATGCTGAGTATTTATCCAGTGACTTGTTCATGAGAATTTAGAGACCAGGGATGTAGCTGAATAGTATAGTACATGCTTCATATATGTGATATCTTGTTTGACTCCAGTCACAGTACATAAAAAGTGAAGGTAGATTAGGAGTTGAAGTATTTTACTATTATTTTATGTGTTACTAATGAAAATGTTTTATTCTATTTTGATTTTTTGCTAGTCCTGCTTGCCCCTGGCAGTGTTCAGGTATTACCCATGACTCTGAGCTCAAAGGATCATTCCTTGTGAGCTTAGAGCATCATATGCAGTGCCAGGGGATAAATTCTGGAGTTGACCACATGCCAGGCAAATTCCTACCTACTCTACTATCCTTCGGGCTCACAATGAGATTTGAGAAGAAGAGATTAGAATAAAAACACTATCTAACTATCCATAAACATCGTTGGAGAAATCAAATTGCATTTTCAAATATCTGTTTGTACTCTCACTTAGTTGAGACAAAAATAATTGAGTGAGTGAAATTGTTAGAATGGAAGGACTGAGGCCTGATTTAAGTGATCTGGGCAAATGATGAAATGATATTAAATGTGATCACATTCCAGCAGGAAGCATGTCATTGCTCAATTATTAATACACACTGATCCTTTAAGTCTGGTCAATGTTTCCAGATAAACTAAGACAATGCATATGGATTGAGCAATGTAAACCTACTCACACTAGTGGAGAAACAGGTATACATGGTAAGCATGTTCTTTTGATTATAAGACGATAGCCCCACCATCTTCCAGAATGCTTTCTTTACAAGATAGGAATATAGTGGCTATTGAGCTCCTAAAGTAAATTTCAGAGGTAGCTGCATTCAAATATTCAACATTCTCAGCGTATGTTGGGAATGTTTAACAAAACAGTCAGCTAAAAATAAAATGAATGTTTCAGGTTATTAAAATAAGTTTGTGTGCTAAACCCAAATGGCCACTGTTATTAAAAGTGCTATATGCTTATAACATATTTAAGGAATTCTGAATTAGAAGTGGAGAGTGGCTATTTCATATACATATTTATTGAAAAAAGCATCAATTATCTATAATTCAACTAGAATGAACTTTCTATAAACCACACAGGGATACAATTTGTTTTCGGGACCACAACTAGTAACGCTCAGTGTTTTTCCTAGCTCTGCACTGAGGAATCACTCTTGGTGGTGCTCAGGGATTTGAACCTGAATTGGCTACTGGCCATTGGAAGGCAGTGACTTTCTTCTGTGATATCTCTCTAGTTTCATTTGAGGGACTGGGGGTGGGAGTAGAATATTGGGTCACACTCAGCTGTACTCAGGCTTACTCCTGGCTATGTGCTCAGGAGTCACTTCTTGTGGGATTGGTGGACCATATTGGGTGCTGGAGATTAAATGCAATTTGGCAGCATGGATGGCAAATGTCCTGGCCCAAGAACACATTCATCTTTAAAGTTAAAAGGTAAACTAAAATTAATTCTGTATGAAAATCAAAACAAGATGCTGTGAGGTTAGCATGCATGTTATACAATTAGCCAAATATTTAAATATAGATATAATTATCTTTTATTGACTAAATGAAAATTGCAAAATTACAAAAAACATTTATCATCGAGGTTTCACGTATGTACTTTTCCAACACCATTCCCTCATCAGTGCTACTAGTCTCCACCAATGTCCTCAGTTTCCCTCCTTCCTCAGCCTGCCTCTATGGCAGGCACCTTTCCTATTTCCTGTTTTCCTACTGTTCCATTCCCTAACTTATCCCACAATCACTGCCCCAGTGATTAGAATTTCCTATTGAAGACCAGTTTTCCTGCTCTTCATTTCTATTGTCATTCAGCATTTGATATTCCTCAATGAAGATTTTTTTTATCTCCCAGAAATCAGATCATTTTCTTTCTATTCCTCTCCCTCTGATTTATTCAACACGATATTCTCTATAGCCAGCTGCATTGCAGCAGATTGAATTTTTTGTTTTGTTTTTTGCTTTTTTGGTCACACCCAGCAATGCTCAGGGTTTTCTCCTGCCTCTGCACTCAGGGAATCACTCCTGGCAGTGCTAGGGGGACCATATGGGATACCAGGGATCGAACCCAGGCCGGCATGGGCCAGCCGCGTGCAAGGCAAACGCCCTACCCGTTGGGCTATCGCTCCAGCCCCTGAATGTTTTTATCTATCCCTTATCGTTGGGTATAATTGTGATTATACTGGGTCCAGTGTGATTTTGTATCATAGTTTCTTTATCCAGTCATCTGTTCATGGGCATTTGGGTTGTTTCCATGTTTTGGCTTTTGCATATATTGCTGAAATAAACATGAGTGCTTCTTATGTTTATTGTATACAGTATTGCAATAAACATAAGAGTTTCTTCCTTGTGTTTTTGGTAACTGGTAAATAATCTTTTTTCAGTTACTAAAACCATTTCTTGATGGAAGATCATTTTTCATTTATGCAATTTTATGATGTTTACATCCTCTTTTATTTTTCTCTGCCTGCATAGCAGGTTTTGCTTGTACTCTCCCCCATGTTGCTCAGTCTTACAGGTCAACCCTGTAGATAGCAAAGAGAAATTCAAATCTTGGACATTGAATGATGTTACTACAATGTGGCAACTCAAGTTTAAAAAAATCATCAGAAACAAAAATAGTCTCTGCATTGGATATAATACAGCAAAAAGAAAACTGCTGTGTTCTTTTTCACAATGTATAAGGAAAGAACACAGGCATGTCATTACAGACACAGATAATTATTACTTCAGACAAGTAACCATGGTCATTGGCTCTTTGCTCACACAACGATCAATGAAATTTACTATCTGGTGAGTTCAAATTAAGTTAAGAAAAATATGCCTCTCACTCCCTAAGCTGAAGAATTTGTTTGATGAAACTCTAAGATATAATATTTAAGCATTAGGAAAGATAATATAGATATAGGTCTAAATACACACCCATAAAAGCATGGGTACTATGCATGGGTTTCCAAAGTCTGAAAATGCACACCTATTTTTGTCTCTGTGAGGCGACAAAGAAAGCAGTATTTTATTTTTCTGTAGTAAACTGTCTGTCTTGCTGTGATATTCATATAAATGACCTCATGCTGAAAGTAGGCCTCTCTTGGGTATCAATTCATGTGTTGAATATAGGCCCATTGAAAATTAATCACACATCTGGATTATACCTAAACAGCACTATAGAACATGCATCCATGGCATTTGGGGATAAAATATACTTTTCAATGCAATGGAAGACTTTAATTTTACATGAAGTAAGTTTGCATTCCAAACAATTCACATAAAAATAGGAAAAACTCTCAATTTTGTCTGAATTTGGCTACCATTTCAAGATATATTAAGTAGTAAATAGCAGAATTTTATGAACATAGTTCATGAATAATGTTTCCATGGAGTGAAATAATTAAAATTAAATCCATTATGTACTATTTCCTATGATATTGAACAAAAATTAGAAAGCTTTCCATTTTTAATCACCCACTATAGAATACCTGCTATATAAAAATGTGGAAGCAATGGTTTGCTTTTTTGTATAGAGCTCTGAGCTGAATGTGGATATTTTGGCTAGCAGTACAATTCAGCACAATGCAGCATTCTGCAATGTGTCCAGCAGTTCAAAGCAATACTATATTCTTTGGATCACTTATCCATTATTACTTCAGACAATGAGTATCTGATACAAAATAAAAAGTGATGAATGCTGAGTGAACTGGTGAGGGTGTTCTGAGTAAGAACAAACGGGAAAGACATCGTGGTTCATTGCTTGATGAAATTACTTCTGAGTATTTAAATACATCTTACATTATGTTATGCATGGATTGTTGATGTGAACTCTGGAAATCATTCCTGGAAATTTAACTGTTTCTACTCCATGAAAAGACTCTTTAAATCTTCTAAATCACATACTAGAAATAAAGATTAAGTAAACATCCTTATATTTTTTCTTAAGGCGTCAATAAGTAAGTCATAATTTTAAATACATCTGATAGTGCAATTATTTTCCTTTGTCATTTTCATTTCCACTGCAAAGGACAAAGAGAACAAAACAACAAAGAGCAGTTATGTTTTCCAAGACCTTGTTTAATTAACTTTGCTGTTTGAAATAGTGAATTTCTATCAGAAAATTTTCATTTCACAGAAAAAATAATTTTGTAGATTAGAGAGAGAACAATGAGTTCTCTTGCCTTGAATGTTGTTGACCCAGGTTGAATCACAGACAACCCACATGGTCCCCTTAGCCCTCTAGGAGTGGGCTCTGAGAATAGAGACAGTAGCATTTTTTCTTTTCTTTCTCTCTTTATTTGAGTTATGGGGGCATGAATATGTTCAGTGTTCAGGGCTTACTCCTTGGCATAGCATTAATATTTAGCATCTAATATTGTAAGGTTCCCGGTGCTCTCTACAATCTTCCTGTCTGTACAAAGTCAATGTTAGTAATTTAACACTTTGTGAAACAATTCTGTGTTCATCTCCAACAGAAGCCCCTTCTACTAAATCAATATCAAATTCTATAGATTGTTATGAAAGGTCTACAATTATGGAATCTTTGAAGAGCTATTATTTGAGGAAAATGTAATTTGCATCTCACTCAAACGTAAATCTATAAATTAGTTCTGAATCATACCAAGATATAGATATTATAGACTTATAAACAGTAAAAGGTAACAAATTGATAAGCTTGAGTTGTATTTGGGGAAACTGGCACTTTTACCTAACCAAACTGAAGAGTCTTTCTGAGACTCTCCCATATCCTGAATAAGGAACCAGAAGCAGGGGAATACGTGGCTCTAAATTATAATCCAAGCTTTAAAAAAAGAAAGGAATAACTCAGGACATATTATGTTCTAATACTCTTATAAAGGCATAGATTGCCCCTGAGACTTCAGTATTAGATTTCAGGACATTATTTTTGTATAATATACAAGCACATAATACATAGGTCTCTTATGTTCTGTATATTAGTCCCTTTAAACTTAATCTGAAATAAAAATGCATTCTTTGTTTTTGTTTTCAATTTTGAACCATATCCGGCTCTTTCAAGGGCAACCTGGCTCTGTACTCAGTGTCACTTCCAATGAAAATCTTTACCAGAGGTGATTCCAGGATCAAACATGGGTCAGTTGTATGCTAGACAAATTACTATACTTTCCCTTCAACTCAAATATATTAAGGATATTTTAAAAATACAAATTGCAGAAGCTGCCTCTTCCTTTAATCATTGGATGTTCTAAGTGAAAAAATTTTAACTAAAATATTAGTAATAATAATGATAATAAATTACTTATGAAATGACTAATTAGAGCACTGAAAAGTAACTTAAGTTTGGAAATTAACCTGTCAAGGGAATCAATATGTGATAAATATATTTCTTCTTGCCAATTCAAAATAAATTTCCTCAAACAGATTGAAATTCCCAACTGTCAAATTTGTTAAGTGCATTCATCTCTAGAGATAAATTACAATTAAACTATTCTTAAATGCCCAGCCTGTCTACTTTACTGTTTAGAATGTGGTCATTTGTCTCTAATGAGGAAAGAATAGAGAAGTTTTGATAAATCTGTGCTTCAAGTATTTAAATATGTTGTAGTTGAATTTCATGAAGGATTCATCTATCAAGATCCCAGGGCTCAAACTTTGTAGTTATGAATAATGAAGTTTCGTGCAATAGATAGAATGCAGACCTTTCCACAACCTTCTTCATCAAACATTTCTAGGAGAAGGAGAAATGCACTAATGAATTGGTGCATTGATATAAAAAGGGCAAGAGGAAATCTCCCAGAGAGTAGGTAACTTACAGATATGAGATTTTAAGAAGATTGAATCATATTTTCCAGATTCATCTGTTCTTTTGTAATACCTCTAAAGCTTAACAATGGTATTTTTGGTGTTATCGCAATTAAAAGTCTATTAAGATAGTAGAGAGATAAACATTGTTATTGGGAAGAAAATATGACATAATATGATTTGTTTATCTCTTCTATTAAGCATATCTATTTGTGCTTGAGGCAATGCAATGATATTTTCTATGTTTCAGTGGTATACCCATGCATAGTCCTTTAATTTATACCTTGTATATATGAAAATGTTCAATAAATAATAATTGAGCTAAACTAACTTTGTATATATCCTGTATGTAAATGTTTACTGTGTATACAATTATGTATATTTCATATACATGCATAGAGCGTGGAATTCTGTAAATAGGTTTGATTTTCTGCTTTGCTAAATGGGAGGTTCTTATCACAGGCATCAAGTAACGCCCTTATGTGGCAAATTTGAATGGTGTCAGCTAAAACACGCAGTGGGTATATCTTTCCAGCTCGGATTTCCTGTCAGCATTTCAAAACAGACAGATTGTCTTTCTCATTCAGGAGCAGTAGGAGGAGGTGGGAAATAGACTTCACCCTGTCTGAACTGTTCACCTTGTTGGATATTTGAGAACTACTGGACAGCTTCAGAAATTTTCAAAAAAACATTGTTGATTCTTTCTGTTTGCTATGAGACCACAAGACCACACACACACACACACACACACACACACACACACACACACACACACATCAGGGGTTTTGTTTTTTGGTTTTTTTTTTTTTCATCACTCTATTACCAAGTGTTAGGTTTAACATCTGGCTCCAGCTGACCTACAAAAAATATAATAAAATGTGTTTCGGGACTTGCAGATCCAGAGAAGAGCATAATTTGTGGACCCAATTTCTAATAGTATGGGGAAATGCTTTCGTCTGAATCACTGATGTGATCAAATAAAAATGAGTGAATACTTGCCAATTGCTAAAGCAATTTATCTCTCCAAATGTATTCAAAATGTTAATTTTATCAGGGTGCAAGCTGCTAAAATGCAGCTAGTAGATCATTAAATTTCAATAGGGAATAGACTTCATATTTAACATAAACAGTCAAGTCATTTTGGCTGCCTGCATCTTGTGCCACATTTAGAAATCCTCTGTGTAACCATAGGAACGCTTTTGCTTAAGCACTGTTGCTTGTGAAAATCCAATTCATTCTGAATTAACTGAAGAAAAAGGGGAGGGGAGGGTTGTGTGATTTGTTTCTGTCCATTGCATTCCAAGTTGTCTCTTAGAAAATATGAAGAGAAAATTAAAAATCTTTTTTTTTTAATTTCTTTTTTTGGAGGGTGGAGTAGAGATGAGCTTGGATGGAAAATTCTTTCCTCCTGACAACACAGGCCTAATGGAGACAAAATATAACCAAGTAGTTTTCTAAAATTCTGAATATTAGCTACTAAGCATTTTATCATTCAAACTATTTTTCATTCTTATCATTTCTTTCTGGTTTAGAGCTATCTTCCTCCACACAAGTAATGTGGGTACAGAAATTTTCTGGATATAAGTTGATAGATGGCATCATGTCCCAATAGGAATTAATTCCCGTAAAGAAATTCTTTCTGTTATAGGATATTTTAATAGATATCTGCCATATATACTACCTAGTGAATTAGGTTAATCGATTAATTTTTTATCACCTATTTTAAAGCAGCTAATTGAGATATTAGGAGAATATATTATCCAATTTGTTTCACTGAAGGGAAAGCTTGTTTGGTTACACTGATTTGGGGGAATACTTAGGACAGAAAGAAGTGGAAGATAGCATTTTTCCAGAAAACGAGAGAACTCTTTCCTTTCTGAAAAAGTTTTCCAAAATTATTAACCTATTGATAAAATATAATTTCAGGGTCCAACTCAAATTTCTATGGCTCCCAAATACATTCTTTTACAAATTCTTCTCATTAACAATGACTGGTTCTCTCATTAACTTACTGTGAATAATAGAAAGTTCTGTTTAAATCATGTTTTTCTTCTATATAAGTAGTTTTTTAACTATCCAACTTCCACTCTGAAATGTAAAATATCTATGAATAATAAATGCTTCTTATTCGTTTTAATCATTTGACCTCTAGGGCACTGCATTTAGTAACTCATAAACATTTTGGAGTAGTTCATAAAAAAAAAAAAAGATGGAGGACAGCTGGGATGCCAAGGGCTGATAAACCCTGCTTTATAGCTTTATCTAGACAAAAAAACTGAAAATAAAAGGGAAGGTTGATAAAAATCTATCAGGAATAATGAAAGAAAAATATTATTAATGTTCCAAGCAGTGCTCAGCAAGTGAAACTTGGTCACCTGACAGGAAGTTCAATGTAGGACCTGAGTCTGGAGTTGTCACTAGGGCCCCTGAGTTGCTAGGAACCATCAGAGTCATCCTCCTATGCTCAAGAGCTTCTAGCAACACACGTAACAGTGTTTGGGGACCATCCGGGCTATGAGAAAGAATTCTGGGTGAAGCATGTGGCATCAAAGATCAAACCTAACCATAGTTATATCTTACTGACCCTACAAAATAATTTTTTAAAAATATACAGGAATTTTTAAATTGCTTTATTGCTTTATTTAGAGGTGACTACAAAAAGTATGCCACCTGCACGGCAAGACTGGCAAGCTGCTCGTGTTGTATTTGATATGCCAAATACCAGTAACATTTATATTAGGTCATTCCCATGACCCTAATATAATGGTTTGAGGCTCTTTATGTTCCTAGAGCAGGTGGATGCCCCTTGGGCTCTACTAGCATGAGACAGGACATATGGAGATATTACTGGTGCCCACTCTAGCAAATAGATGATCAATGGGAAGATAGTGATAGTGAAAGTGATACAGGGAATATACTGGCTGAAAAATGACTATTCACTAATGTGCACATTCTAATCACTGGAGTCGGTAAATGCTACTTCTTTTAGATAAAAGTAACTTTACAGATTATACTAAATTAATTGGGAATATGAAATTATTATAGGTTATCTAATTAGACCCTGAAAGGCAATAATGTCTGTCTTATTTGTTTGTTTTGGGAACACAGCAAGCAGTGCTCCTAGGTCCTAACTCAGGGACCACTTTTGATGGGGCTTAGGGGACCATATAAGATTCTGAAAATTTAATCTGAGTTGACAAAAAGCAAGATAAATAACTTACCAGGTGTACTATTTCTCAGGCCCCAGTTTTCATTTTTTTGTTAACTTCTTTTGGGGGTCACACCCAGCAGTGCATACTGACTACTCTTAGTTCATTACCTAGGGATTATTCCTGGTAATTCTTGGGAATCATACAGTATCAGGGTTAGAAACAAGGTTTCCTGCATACAAAGAATGATTTGGGGTGGGTGATTAGAGCGGTGGCAGGAGGGAAACTTCGGACTTTGGTGGTGGGAAACGTACACTGGTGGAGGGATTGGTGTTGAAACATTGTATGACTGAAACATGGTGATTCAAGAAAAAGGAAAAAGAAAAAGAATAGCAACTTGGTCATTTGCACACAAGAAATTACTGACAGAACTTGTAATAAAACAAGTCTGACCTCTGTTGTAGCTGCTTTGATCATTTATGTCAACCAGCTTGAGATAAGAGTGGGATAAATATTCCTCCAAATTTAATTTATTTTTATTGAATCAATGTTGATGTTGCTCTGTGGGCTTTGACACTATTACTGGATTTCTTCTGCGACAAACTAGCAATAGAGATTTCAATTAGATGACTCATTTGGGTAATATTTAGTCTTCCCTCATAATTGCTCTCTAACTAGGAAACTACATGAAGAAACCTTTTAGAATTTTTTTCATTATACATATCAGCCAGGCCTTTCCTAATTGAATTCCCTGACTAGACAGTTTTTTTGCAATAAAAATATGAGAACCCGTAATTTTTTTTCAGCTTGTGTTTAAAGGCAACATGTTAACCTCTTAAGCATCTATCAACAATGGCAAGTATCAGGGAAACAGTGTAAGTGCCCCAAATCAGAAGAGTGGATAAAGAAGATGCAGTATGGAATATAATTCAGTTAAAAGAAAAGATTGTAATAGAACTTTTGCTACAATATGGGTGCAAATGAAGAGTGTTAAGCTAAGAAGGAATATAAAAATCAAATGAGCTCATTCATGAATGGTACATAAAAATGTACATAAAAAAATAAGTCAAAAGATATTAAAAAAATTCCTTGAAACAAACCCATGTACTCTAACCACAGAATTTAGTTTTCCAAGCAGAGGTGGTTGGGTGGCTGCAAAAGGGTTCTGAGGGAAGAGCAATGACACTTTGGTAGTTGGCGTGCAGCGTACTCTTAAGACAAACATACTCTTATAAACTGTTTTTTTATTTCAGCATAAATAAAATCACGTGGCAAAAGGAAATAACACTTAAAATATGTCATGACTATTCTTTATCAAGGTCTGTATTTATATATTTGAAATTGTTTACAATTAGAGACATTTCTTACATATTTATAAGAAATACCAGACATGATGTGACACTTTTTGAGAGAGAAATATATTTTTTTAAAAGATAAATAGCTTAGTATTTCTATTTTGAAAACCAGTGTAGAAATAATACTAAAGGAAATATAAGTGATAAGATTTAAGGTGAAGGGTGTAAGGCTATATGTAAAACTGACAAGGAAAGCTCTGAGAAAGGGGTAGTTGGCTAAAATATAAACCAAATGAGAAAGTACATCTCAGGGGAGAAGCCACAAAACAGATTGATTAGAATAGTTGAATATGATAGAAAGAACCAAAGGAGATTGGTTGCATATGTGATATAAACAGATAGGCTCTTCTAAGTTATTTGATAGGACTTTGGATTTTATTAAGAATGAGAAGAAAACATTGGAGCATTTTGTGTTGACATGATCTGGATTACATTGGAAAAGAGCCCTCCAGGGATCTTATAAAGAATAGACTTTACCAAAGCAAGTAGGCCATCTGGAAGGTGATAATTGCATGTCGTTATGGAAAAAAGCATAAATTATCTGATTTGTTCTTCCTCTTAAAGTAGTTTCACTGTTGAGTTGCTCAGAGACACAGATGATTCCATGTACTACACTCACTTTACTTTTGCCCTTTTTGATTTTCATAATGAAATTCAAAACCAGTGACCTACACAGTTAAGTGTCTTGCTGTAGCATGGAGTATCTCTACCTAGAGAGAAGGAAAACAGAGAGATAATTAACTTTTTTTTCAAAGCTGGCCTTTTCCTAAATCCCTCATTTCCTACAGCCTAATCCAATAAAGTCAGTTTCAACTTTGCTTTGTTTTAGTAATTCTGAGCATCCTTTTAATATTTAGGTAAAGTAATCTTTACTCTGTGTTTTTAGGTTTCATGAGGGAATTTACATGGAATGAACTTGTAATTCAGGATCTCCATATATACCTATGAATAACTTAATTGAATCATCTTATTTTAATGCATAGTCAAAATTCCTTATAATTGGAAGTAAGCAGGGGACAAAAAAGGAGTAAACAAATTTAAAATCAACATATTGAGGAATGGAAAGTTGGAAAAAGAGGTAGCAGGAAGGAAATTCAGATTGAAGTTGTGGCACCTTTCTTTTTTTTTTTCTTTTTTGGGTCACACCCGGCGATGCTCAGGGGTTTCTCCTGGCTCTGCACTCAGGAATCACTCCCTGGCGGTGCTTGGGGACCATAGGGATGCCGGGGATCGAACCCGGGCCGGCACAGGCCAGCCGCGTGCAAGGCAAGCGCCCTACCTGCTGGACTATCGCTCTGGCCCCTAAAGTTGTGGCACTTTTATCATTTTAAAAGAACCTAATTCTGTAATAGACAAAAGTGACATCACCTCAACCTTGTAGCTCGTTCAATGCAGGCATGGTACCCTATTTATAAATCATGTTTTAGAGATAGAGCATGCACAATTTGTTCAGTATTAATGACACAACTATCTTCTAAGATTTGTAGTAAATCAATTAAAAGACATACATGTAACCCAGGATGACAACAATAAAGTACCCCAGAATTTCAAAATTATATTATGTAATTTTCATCTTAAAACTGAAAAACATTCCAAATTTTGTTGCAAGATTTTTCTTTTTCTAAGGAAAAATTCTTCAGGAGCTATTCTTAAGCTATTCCTTAAGGAGGTGCTTCTAACGTAAGAGGTGAGCACCAAAAGTTCTATGGTAAGTAATCAGAATAAACAGAGAAATTGTTCAAATTCATCATCACAATTTTATGATAACCCAATGGAGTTGATTTCACAACTAAGAAGAACCTGCTGACTCTTTCCTCTGTTAGATTATGTAACTTTAGAGCTTTCAGAATAAAGACTTCAAAATTTTCTTTCAAAGGGGGCTTTGTTTTATACTGAATATAAAGTTTTGAATATTTTAATGCTGTTTATATGCTAACATCCAGTTTTATGTCCTTAGTTTGAAATGAAATATGCACTGTGTTGGAGACTTTGCATCAAGTCTTTTCTTTCTTTTTTCTCTGATAGCATTGCTTCCTTTCACATCGCTGTAATTTTCTATAAATATTTGCTGTGTTTATCCTAAGAAACCAGGAAACAAACTTGAAAGCACAAATGTTTAAAAAAAGAGAGGGAAGGGAGACAGTGCTGTTTCAGTACCTACTTTCAACTTCTGTTAATGGCTGACAACAATAGTTTTGGACCCCTGGTGGGTTCCTGGTGTTTTTTTAGTCTCTGTGGGGAGAGTCGGTTTGTAGGTAACAGAGAGGCCAAGGTATCAACACTAAGTTAAAATTTATGAGACAAACACAATTTAACAAAGAATTTGATATTTTCTTACTCTTGTGTCTCATTTTTATAAACATGAAGGCAAATAAAACATCAAATATGCAAAACCCAAAGAGGTTGTGTAGGGACATTGTTTATTTCTACACAAGTTGATAAGCCTTGGGAAAACAGTGAGAAAAGTGCCAAAATGCTCAATATTTTGCTGAACACCAGGAACACTCTAATGAACACAGATCTCTGAAAAGTTGGTAACAAAAACTCTAGGGGTTGAAATTCTTCTTCCCAACTGAGTGTGATTTGGAGCAAATTATTTAGTCCAGATATTTTAGTTTTCTCATCTGTAAAATAAAAACAGTAATAATACCATCTCAAAGAGTTATTAAATGAGTTGTTATTGAGATAATTTCAGTGTGTAAATATATGTAAAGAGGGTCCAGAAAGATGGCATAGTCCTGCTTGTGTTTGAACTGGTTCCAGTAACCAGCAGATGGCCTGGGAATCTAGAGCAAACCAGAGTTTGGAATCCCTGAGCAGAACACCCCCTTGCCCAAATATATTTTATATATATATATGTATGTATGTATGTATAGAGCTGAAAAATGTCTGTACTTATAGCACTCTGTACATATGAATCATAATATTCTTAGGAAATTTTGTTAATTTTGTAATTAAAAATATTAGTAACTTTCTAAAAGCATATAAACATTTGAATGCAGAAGCAGCTTGTTTAAAAGACAAGATATGGGCTGGAGCAATAGCACAGCGGGTAGGGTGTTTGCCTTGAATGCGCCAACCTGGGTTCGATCCCCAGTGTCCCATATGGTCCCCCAAGCATGGCCAAGGAGTAATTCCTGAGTGAAAAGCCAGGAGCAACCCCTCAGCATTGCTGGTTGTGACCCCCAAAAATAAAAAGACAAGCAATTATCAAATTGCTTATCTGACAAAGAATTGATAACTAGTATATGATAAAATTATTTTAAAAAAATTTAACAGTAAAAATAAAACAAGCAATGCAATTAGAAAATGGGCATGACATAAATGATTTTATGGTGATATACAAATTATAATCATATACACTAAAATATGTTAATGCTATTAGCCACTAAGTAAATACAGACTAAAACACCAAGAGATATAATATAAGCCTATCAGAATAACAAGAAGAAAGCTGACAGCACGGATACATTGGTGTATGTAAATATGGGGAAATAGAATCACGCATACATTGCTGGTGAGTGTTTAAAATAATGCAGTTAGACGGAAAAGAATTTTGGATTCTTTTAGTTCATTTTTTTAATTGCAACAACTGTACAACTCAATAATTATTCACCCAGGATTGATTCCACAGAGATAAAAACGAATATTCATATGAAACCTGCAAACAAATTTATTCATAATAATAAAGAACTGTAAACACCCATATATCCTTTTGTGGGTGATTTATTGTGAAACTGTGGCATAGCCACACCACTGAATATTACTCAGCAATACAGAGGAATAATCACCTGATCTTCGATAAATTTCCAGCAAATAATCCAAAATATAAAACATCACTATCACAAGGTTGGTACTGTGTGACTCAATCAACACTCTTGAAGTGAAAAAATTTTAAAAATTGGAGAAATTTATGGTTGCCATAAATACAAAGGATAGAGAGGGAGTAGAGTAAGAGTGAGCATAAGAGATCAATCGGAGCGGGTGGGAGGATGGGAGGATCCTCCATTGCTAAGATTTTTTCATAGCTGAGTTTTATATAACCCTAGTTGTGATATTGGAAATAAATTTTTGCAAGTTAATACTGTGGGTGACATTATGTAAATGATGCGACTGTCAATATTTGGTTGGGCGGGACTTTATTGGGAAGACCTGGCAGTGTTCAGGGCTTACTCCTGACACAGCTCAGGTATCACTCTTGAGGTGCTCCGGGACATATGGGGATGGAAGCCGGGTGCGCAGTATGCAAGACTTATCTACTTACAGTCTCCTCAGTCACATTCATTATTTCTTCAAAAGTACATTGATTTTCACTCTCAAAACAGGGAGAGTGTGGGGTCACAGCATAATAAAAGCATAAATAGTAGCACTATTGCAATCATGTGACCTCAATAAGAATTTTTTGAAAATCAAAAAGTAAAGTTATGTTATAAGGCAATAATTCCATTCCCAACAATTTTTTTTTCTTAAATCATGAAGTTTCTGGCACGATTTCTGGCACATAATAAACCTTTGGTAAACATTAATGGTTATGGACCATTTATGTATTTCTTTCTTTTTGTTTGATCTTTGGACACTAGCATTCTCAGGGCTTATCCTGGGCTCTGTGCTCAGTGATCACTCCTGGTTGTGTTCAAACACCAGCTGTAACAAAGATTCAATTTCAGTTAGTCTTAAGTTCAGCATAAGCACCTATCCCCACAGTATCTCTTTGGCTTCAGTATTTTTAGAAACAATCTTCTGAATCTTACCTTCTTAGAGCTGTAATTGTACCCATTCCAAGAAAAAAAACATGCTATAATCTTTTCCTTATACAATATATGATGTTTTGAAATACTAAATAATTATAATATTGCTTTTCTTAAAGAGAGAGGAACTCCACACAACTGTTCTGGGCCTCTAGGTCATTCTGTTAGTCACTTGGCCCACTGGTGATTACCTGTAGTAGCCATTTCTGCACGGGTTATGCAGTACTGATTAGGCCTTTCAATGGCTGAGATCCATCAGAACCACACTGAGTAGGTACTTTGGGCCACCTACATTTGGTCATGCTGGAGATAAGCATTCTTAGATGGGATTGGATGGAGCTCAAGTCTCCAGCAAGTGATGCCTGCACTCCATCCGTCTGAACTATCTTTATGACACTGAATTCATGCTTTTCCTTTTTTTTATTTTTTGGGTCATACCTGGTGATGATCAGCGGTTATTACTGGCTCTGCATTCAGGAATTATACCTGGCAGTGCTCAGGGACCATATGGGATGCTGGGGATAGAATCCAGGTTGGGTTTGTGCAAGGCAAACACACTACTCACTGTACTATCACTTCAGCCCTGAATTAATGCTTTTCAAGTGATCAGTTAGTGATGAGCTAATTTGACCCACCTAGCCATCTGATCAAATGGTGACATTTTATAAGTACCCTTATTTTCTTAATCTTGGAAAGATAAAATAAATCAATCAAAGCCTAAACACTAACTTTGAACTGTTCATTTATTTTTAATGAACCATCTCTTCTTACTTCTATTACTCTGTCTTTAAAGGACATAAGTAGTGAGGCATCAATTGGTTCTTATTGTATTAATAGGGCATTTTCACTTTGGAGGAGCATAATAACCATTGCTGAACCTGCATCTGACTTAACTCTGGTTTTCTTCCCAAGCCCTATGTTTTCCCCTAACATTGTCAAGTAATTGTCATCTGAAAAGAAAAATCTTTAGCCTGGAGCCATCTTGAAATTCAACACTGCATTCTTATTAGGAGCAATAGTATTGTTAAAGCTCCTGTTATCACTAGGCTGTGTGACCCTCAGGGCCCAACTTATTAACAAATTCAACTTAGCTGTCTGCCCTATGAGTTACATCATGCTTCCTTTCCTTCCAGAGTTGGTTGGCACAGCTAATCCCAAGAAGGCAAACATTAATGTCCTACATTACACCATGAAAAAATTTAGCTACAGAATCTTTGCTACAATGCTCCATTTTCTTCAACACTAACAATTTTTATCAATTAAAGGGAAACTAATTTGGGAACCTTATCTTTTAGGATGGAGGAAATGCCTGTACAAGTGACATTTATTTGTAAAAAAATATTTCTTGTTGTCAAGTTATTTGCCTTCAGCCTTTATTTCTAAAAACATAAATTAAAACAACTCCCCATATAACTCTTCTGCACTTTTTCTTGACCTTATTGATGATAGTTGGTCACAATTTTGTAGGAACTGCCTGAGGGGGTAGCACAGTGAGAAGACAGCATCACACTGAGTTGTGATCTAGCACAAAACAGTTGGTGTGGTTTCAATGTGGGTATTTTTTTAGGTAAGTACTATTTTATTTTTCCCTTCGGCTAGAGCTAAAAAATGGAACCAGGGACCAATTTATTTTAATATAGAAGCCCAGCCAACACCATGCACCTAAAAGAGTGTGCCTGGAATGGAAGATTGGCCTCTTCTCAATATCAGCATGATCTTAAATGAGCACAGACTTCTATTAGTTCCCTCTAAAGTCCTAGGACCTGGAGGTAAGAAATAACAAAGTATGTTTGGTCTCTGAAAACAGCAGGATGCTGGTTGGGACCTATTTTAAAAACAAAAGCGAAACAATAAATAAGTGTGATAGTGCTTCTTAAACCATCAAGTGCTATACAAATAAAAATTGCTTTGGTGATAAGTCAGAACAAAATAAATGCTAAATATAGGTGGGAACAAAATGCTGTTTATTTTCTTTAGTTAAAAAAAACAAGTCTTTTGAAAACAGAGACCTCTGCCATTCTGCTTATCTTTGTAATTGCCTTCTGAAAACCACCTCAGTCTTCTGATCATTATCCAACTTACTATTTGATGCATAAACCATGTTTTCTGAATGACTGCTTCAATTAATTCTGAAAAATATAAAAGACAAAGTGCTGGTAACATCAGATAGCCTTGTATCCTTGGTACTTCCGCACCCATCTTGGTGAATTTTAGCAGAATCTTCAGAATGACACACTCACTTGGGACAACTTGGCAAATGACTCATCAGTATCAAGGCACCGATATTTTAGACACATTGATCATTTGTATTTGTTTTGTTTTGGAGTTTTCCTCTCATTTTTAGGCACTTGAAATTTGTATATAAAAATGCATGAAATAGAAGCAGAATGTTTTAAATGAGACATTTAAAAAATTCACAATCTCTCCTCAAACTATAAATGAAACTATAAATAAGAGGTAAAAATATATAGAATGATCCAGAAGGAGAGGGAATAATAAAGCTAATGGGAAGATGGAAGTATGTGTCTGATTGTGTGTGTGAGGTATGTTTGTATATGTGTGAAGTTGTGTGTGTGTGTGTGTGTGTGTGTGTGTGTGTGTTGGGAGAAGAAGAGGGCTTAAATTTGGCTCTGTGGGTGAAGAGCTTTCTGGAAATGATTACTCAGAGAAGAAGCCACCTGACATGAATTTAGATTGTAGATCAAATGCATAGTCAAGGAGGATAGTCATATACCATGAAGACCATTGATTCCTGAACCACCTTTCCACTGGGGAATGGGAAGCATCTTTCAGAGTAGATAGCCCTCAGGGAATTCTGTCATTAAAGTAAAAGGTATGGGATTTGAACTCGGACAAGATTTAGATAAACTAGCTCTGCTACTTGAGGAGTTATTTAATCTTTATAAACCTGTTGCTTTTTCATTAATATGAGGATAGAATTGGTATTAACACTATTAATTTTGTTAGGGAAATATAGCACAATGTGTGTAGGGGGAAAACAAACAGCTTATCTAATGCCTTATTTACAGAAAATACCTAATGAACATAAGCTATTGTTAAAAGGAATTTCACCATCATTGGCTACTGTATTTTTCATTACTGCCTCTTCATTGTGCAATAAAACAATTTATCTATGCTAAGGCCTAGTGTTTAATTTTAGAACATGGATTTGACTTATGAATGTTAATGAAGGAAAGTTGATTTGAATGTATCTACCTTCTGCATGAATGGAATCACGCTGTAAAGTAAAGGGGTTTTACACTGCCTGCCTCACTGTCAGAGCTACCCTCCTGGGCTTCTTCCGCTCTGCCTGCAGCAGGTTTGATTTACTGTGCTCACGTAGCACGAGCCATCTGGGAGTACTGAGGGGATCATCAGACTTGGGAGGGTCACTGTTTAGACTTGAACCATCTGTATAGGTTTGGACTCTCCACCAGAAATGTGGCTCATTACTGCAGCGAGGCTATTAACTATCAACTTCCATTTTGAAATATAAATTCTGCTCTCTTGGCTGCCCCACTGATCTGGTTATAATGTGCTGTGTGTAATGGAAAAGTACAAAGGAAAAGATGAAAATTTAAAATCTTGCTAACACTATAGCAGTCAATGACGACTTGATTTCTGCATGCAGAAACTCATTTCTGCTGAACATAAGATCAACGTTCCAGTTCAACCCATTACCCCAATTTTAAATATCATGTTTAATTAGGTATATAATGCTTCTGCTGTTACTCATATGGCTTTTTCTTTTGCCTGCACAGAGACTTCTTTCTCCCCTCCCTCATCTTTTCATTTGCTTCTCTAATTTAGTTTTCCTTTAATTTATAGTTTACCCATTTTAGACTTTGGGGGGTGATGAGACACATAAATGTTTTCCAGGGGCATTGTATTAAGATTTCAGTGTATGACAGTGTATGGACAAAAAATAACTATGCTGATGCACACACACACACACACACACACACACACACACACCTTTGCCAAAGTAGAAAGAAGGCAAACAAGATAAAACAGAGAAATGTACCATCCATTAACCTAGGCATTTTATAAGGACAATAAAGACCAATGTTGTATCCTTCCTGCCTCCATAGGATGTTCCTCATTGGTGAGACTTATGCTTTCTAATCCCTGCAGTTAAAGTCTCTGGTACTTCCTCTAGAATCTAATGTTTCCTTAGCACTGCTCATTCAACTCAGAAATCCACTTACTGTGAATTTACATCATAGGCATCTACCAATTAAATCTAAGGAATAGTATCACTTGTATTACTTGTCTTCCCGTTGTCATCAATTTGCTTGAACAGGCACCAGTAATGTCTCCGTTCGTCCCTGTAGCGGGTTAGTGTAGCCAAAGGAAATTTGCTTGCTCTAGGAACACAAAGACCCTCAAACTATTCATTCAGGTCTTGGAAATGAGGTCTATTATTGTTTCTATTTTTAGCATATCAAATACCACACGTTCAGCTTCCCATGCTCTGCCATGCGAGAATAGTATCAGATTTAAATAATGGCATGCAATAATTTCATAAATGCCTGATGTGTTTGGTCATATTTGTATAATCAAAGTTTTATTGTCCTATAATGTACCTTACTTTACAATGACTTTTTCTGTTCTCAACTTCTTTATATAACTTGAGACTTTGTATATCTTCATGTGCATTCATGGGACACTAGTTTGGCCTTTCTTTTGTGTCTTACAGGTGTTTAATCATATGGATGTCCCACACCTTAGATGGAACCACACTAATTTCATCATGTCTCCAACTCAAGGTACTCTCTCTTAAATATATTGAAAACTGACAATAGTGGTCCACACAGAGCCATCTCATCCCAATGGGAAAGACTATCGCGCTTATTTCTCAACAATTTTTTCATGTAATTTTATAAACAATTTCAACTAGAGGGCTAGCCTACTCTCACAAAGGCAGCAAAAGGTCTTTAGTCATTCAGCTGTTTTCATCATTATCTCTCTACAGTTTTTTCTTTCACATCAGGATTATACAACCCCTACATTGGTTTATTTGAGACATTCCTGTTAATTCACCAGATGAATCACCAGATGCCCAGAGCAATCATGTCTTTCAAATTTCAAAGTATTCTTTGCCTCTGATTTTAGAAAAACATGAATAATAGGAAGAGGAATTCTACTTTTACAAAGATGTGTTTCCTATAATAAAAAAGACAATGACTTTCTCTAGGAATATCTATTACATGCCTCTATTTCTTCTTGAAAGATAGTCAATTTTAACTTACTTTTCTTTTTTTTATTTACCACAACAGCATATTACTTAAATTTCAGGTGTACCTTATTATAAATCACCTTAATATGTACTCTAATTTATTTACTGTAAAAAGTTCAGTTCTCTACTTCACTACACAAGTGGTACTTTTTCCCTGAGTGTCCTCCTTCTCCTAACCTTTCTGGTACCTGCTAATTCAGTTGAATAGCCTACAAATTAATTTTGTTTTTTTTAAATTCATTCATTTATTAGAAGATTTATGTGATCTGAAGAGAAACCAGAGCTTATTATTAGGTTATTTGTATACCGCATTTTGAACTAATCAGTGCTTGTTTGTAACTTAGTTCATTAATCACAATACCTTCTATGTCTGTCTATATTTTTGCAAATGGCAAAATTTGATATTCTTTTTTCAGTTGAGTAGTACTCCATTGTGTATATATCAGTTCATATTTATTTATTCACTTGTTATTAGGCAAGTGAGTTATTAAATACAGATTAATTCCATCTATTGGCTATTTTAAATTATACTACAATTAATTCAGGGGTAGGGATTGTAGCAATAGATCAGTGGGAAGGGTATTTTGCCTTACATATGGTCAACCCGGGGTTCAATATGGTCAGCTACTCTGGCCCCGAGCACTTCTAGGAGTAATTCCTGTGTGCAGAGCCAGGAGTAACCTCTGAGCAAATGTCCACTTTCCTACTGAAACCAGTTTTCGTGCCCTTTGTTTTTATTGTCTTCTGGAATACGTTATTCCCTTACTGTTTCTTTATATCCTGCATATGAGAGAGTTTATTTTGCCTCACATATCCTTTACCAGAGGAGGTACATATGGAAAAAATGAGAAGATCAGAGTGAGACCAGTAAGAGTTCTACAAAAATTGATTTTATGTTAGTTGCTATATGCATCTAATGTATTCTTCATAGTAGACAGAAACACATCATTTTGAAATGATTAAAATTATTTTTAAAAAGAGAAAGACATAAAAAATATTAGAGTGTAATAGCAGTTTTCATAAACTATGGTCCTCAAATCATTTGAATAGAAAAGTTTTAGTGATTGTGGAGAATTTTAATTTCTGAATGCCATCTCAGATATTATATAAGTAATCTGCAGTTGCTTTTAGAGGACTGTGATACACTAGGAAACACATTTGCATTTTTTGGCAGGTTTCCCACTTGATTCATAAGCATAACAACATTGAGATTTACTCCATGTGTATGATCAGTGAAGAGTATTTAGTTTACTAAAGAAGACAATTTAGCACTTAATATTGTGAATACATTAATAGATAACGACAATATTTGCAAATAGAAATAATTATGGATTATTAAATGATTAATAATCATTGGATGTAGTGAAAGGAAGACAAATGATTATGCAAAGTGTTTCTCAAGCTTCACTGTGCATACAGATCGATTGTGGAACTTACTGAAACTGATTGAAGAAAAAGATTGATTTGTTGTTCTTGGGTGCAATCTTAGAGTCTGCATTTCTTTTTTCTTTCTTCTTTTCCAGGTTTAGATCACACCTAGATGTGCTCACAGATTACTTCTATCTTATCTGCACTTATGTAAACACTGCTGGTTGGTCTTTGAAGACCATATGGAGTGCTGGGAATAGAACCCTGGTCAATCAGCCACATGTAAAACAAGTACCCTGCCTACTGTACTGTCACTCTATTGTAGACTTTGAATTTTTAGAAAGTTAGCAAAGTATACTGGAGTTGCTGGTGTTGCAGCCACAGTCTGAGTCACTTGTTACTTGTCACTTGTCTTCCCATTGGTCACTGATTTGCTCAAGTGGGCACCAGTAACATCTTCATTTGTTGGGAACAAGACATTATTGTTACTGATTTTGGCAAATCAAATACACCATTGGTTGCTTGCCAGGCTCTGCCTTGGCTCTGGGTTCACCAAGGGGGCCCAGTCTTTTTCTATGTCAGACCATCAACCATCCAGGGTCCACCAGGCAAAGCCCTGGATCTAGACAAGCCTGTCTCCTGTCTGCCACCTGCCGACACAGGCTGGCACCACAGTGACACCTGCAACACCTTTAGAGGCATTGAGTAGCAAGTGTTAAGAAAGCCTGCATGAAGATTGAGAAGAAATTTCTTAGACTTTCTGGTGAATACTTATTTTATTAGATTTTTAAAACTTCATCTTATTTATTTATTTGCTTTTTGATTTTGTGACTTATACTAGGTGATGTTTGGTACTTACTCTTGGCTCTGCATTTAGGAACGACTCCTGGTGATGACCACTCGAGGTGCTGATTGGGGAACCATTTGGGGTGTCATCGATCAAATGCAGGTAGCTGCATGCAAGGCAAGTGTCCTGTTTCCTGAACTATCACTTTGGCTCCTGAATAATTACTTTTAAAAAACCACCTGAAGTATGAAATATAAACAAGTATACTATAAATAGCTATTTTTAAATGCGAATAATTAATTTTAATAAAATAATTGAAAGGTTGCTAGTGAAAATCCAAAAAAAAACTGTTGTTGAACTTGAGTCTCTGGAAATATGAATAACTTTGGAACTGTTTTACTTAGCCCTCTGAATTGTTTGACTTCCTGCCTTACATAACATGGATTGAAAGAACTGTAACTTGAGTTATTTTTTTTTCCGGAAGGCTACATGAATTTCCTTCAAAAATGCCCCAAAATGCAGAATTTGGTGGAGAAGAATTTATGACAAGAATGTGCGATGACTGAGGAATATTGTTTCAAGAAGATACAGGACAACTGGAATCAGTAAGTTGACATACTGCCAATACATTTGTGATATGTTCACTAAAATAATTACTGTAGAATAAAACATATGAGAGGCATTGCACTAAGAGTAGCACAGGGTTTGCATGTGTATATGTGTGTTTTAAAATATAACATAGTAAAAATCATTGATACAGTTTCAGATTTAATATAAGAAACTGCTTAACTATATATTTCATTTTGAGGCAACATAAATTTGCAAGAGTATGAATGTTTCTGCTTTAGGAATACACTCTTACCATAGCACATCTGCTACAACAGTGCCAATCTCCTACACCGCTGTCCACAGGGTCCTTCACTTCCACACATACCCTCTTTTGGCAGCGTCTGTCCACATTAGAGTAAGAGGTTTTATTTTCACAGAGCATTGTCTAGTCTCTTGCTTTGTCTTTTTGTATAGCAACTATAGATGAGATTTTTCAGTATTTGACTTTTTCCTTGTGATTTAATTTTCTTAGCGTGACAACCTCCAGTTTCTTTTATGGTGCTGCAAAACACAAGTACAGTGTTTTTCTATTTGACTTGACAAACTGACTTGTGAACAGTTATACTTTCTCAGGGCTGGAGTGATAGCACAGTGGGCAAAGTGCTTTCATTGCATGTGGCCAACATGGTTCAATCTCCATAAGGATGGTAAGATCCTCTCTGATTCTCTCCAGAAGAGATCCCTGAGTGCAGAAAAAGGCCTGAATATTGCAGGATGTGGCACCCCAAATACAAACCAAACAACCAAACACATACACATACAAACACTAAACAATGAAGTAGAGCTTCATATCTGACATGGGTTAAGGCTTTCTCACACAGGACTGAATTCCTATTCAGTCCCTGATATCACATATAGCCTCCTGAGCACCATGAGGAATGACTTCTGAGCCTAAACACAGAACCAAGAGAATTGACATTCACAGCTCAATTTGGGTCAAAACCCAAAACCAATAAAAAAGCATACTTTTGTACAATTTTTACTAGTTATTAAATACTTCCGGAGACATAATTTTGAACAGTTTATAAATTTAGAACTAGAACTCACATCTCTTAGACCTGTAAGTCTATAGTTCATTTTTTTTTGCTTTTTGGGTCACAACGGCAATGATCAGGGGTTAATCCTGGCTCTTTGCTCAGGAATTACTTCTGGTGGTGCTCAGGGGACCATGTGGAATGCCGGGGATCAAAGCCGGGTTGCCGCCTGCAAGGCAAATGCCCTACCCACTGTGCTATTGCTCCAGCCCCTATAGCTCATTTATATCAAACAGCATCTCCCCACCTCACCTCCCAAATAGAAATAAAAAATTTAAAGATACTTAGTATTACTGGGATTACCCAGTACTCATGCTATTCATATCATAGATCATTCATTCTCTACAAGACTATAATAAATAACATTGCATTGGGGGGGTGAAAATAGCCCAAATGATTACTGGAGAGACAACAAATAAAACCTTAATCATTAAAAGCAATGTAAGACCATAGAACACAGAATATATATGTGGTATTAAAATATCACTGGAATAAGAAAGGAAATTACCAAATGCAAAATTGATAGAAAAATAGACCTTCAAAAGGATTCTTGTAAGGTGAGCAGAATGGAAAAGAAAACAGGGCATGTGATAAAAATAATAACACTAATAATAATAATAATAATAATAATTTAAAAACACACAAATAGACTGTTGAATCATCTCAGGAAAAAATTAGTTTTTTCTTCAGCATTGCAACAGACAGTTGTGATGACCCACAGATTCTAGCATATGGGAGTTATACATCACCAACCAAGGAAAATGTAACTCACAGGGAGGTAGATGACTCCATATTGAGGCAACCATGTTAACCATTTATATAGTTGACAAGGCTAATACGGGATTTTGCTCCCTTCAGCAAATGGCATGTTCAAAGTAGAAATAAAACAAATAAGAAGAGAAGGAAGGAGGGATGGAAAAAGGAGGGAAAGAGAAAAAGGGTATGAAAGGGAAATCACTAGAATCATTATATATTATATTCCATCATAACTTCGGAGCTTACTACTGGCTCTAATCTAGGGATTACTCCTAGTAGTGCTTGGGAGATTATATGTGTGTTGGGATCAAACCTGGATTACTGCATTCGAATCAGTGTTTTACGAACTTAACTATCTCTCTAATTAATGTATTATTCTCAAGACGACTGTCACTAGTATAACAAAAATAGTATTTATTTGTCAATGAGTGGTTATATGTGCCAAAATTGTGCCAAAAACAGTACCTCAAGTTTTCAGTCCATTCCTTATTTTATTGGCTTATCTTATATCACAGTTTTATTAAATGTGATTTGAATAAAAGTTTATGAATTGCAAATAAGTTGTGGTGGTGGGGGAGGTATAGTGCTAAGAGAATTTCATTTGTCAAAGAATCCTACTAAGGAATGAGGAACTTAGATATATGCATGGGGTCCCAGGACATAATTCAGAAAGGGATCATTGCTATTATAAAACTTGTTATCATCTTTCTCTAAGGATATTTTCACAAGGTGGATCATTCAAGCAAATTAAAAACAATGATAGACAAGATGTTAGAGTCTTGGCTGGGAGAAAGACTTAGGATTCATCTCCTCTTAAGAAACTGGGAGTATAAGATAAACCAAATTATATATATATATATATATATATATATATATATACACACACACACATATATATATGTTGTATATATATATATATATATATTTTTTTTTTTTTTTTTTTGGGTCATACCTGGCATTGCTCAAGTGTTGCACTCACGAATTCCTCCTGACAGGGCTTAGGGAACCATATGGGATGCCGGCGATCGAATCTGGGTCAGCCACATGCAAGACAAATGCCCTACCAGCTCTGCTATTGCTCAGCCTACTGGCTGTGCTGCTTTGCAGCTGTGTGAACAGGAAAAAAAAGGATCAACTTTTCTGTTGGGTGAAGCTCTGATGAACTGTGACATTCAGATGTTGAAAATAGCAGCCCTCATGTTTTGAGCCCTCATGTTCCAGAGGCCCCATTCACTCTCAATGGAACAAACATCTCTGAATGCAGCAGTTATGTGTACCTAGGTCATGAAATCAACATGATGAACGACCTAAAACCTGAGCTGTGCAGGAGGAAAAGAGTGGCATGGAATGCCTTCAAAGGCATCGAAGAAATAGCTAAAAGGACAAAGAACCTCCGGCTCTGGGCACATCTCTTTGACTCCACCATTCTCCCTGCATTAACATATGCCTCAGAGACCTGGGCCCTATGAAAGCAGGGTGAGAATGCTATTGGGGTCTCCCAGAGAGGAATCGAAAGAGCTGTGCTTGGAATATCACGCCTCACTCAAGTGAGAGAAGGAATCGGAGTTCTGACCTCCATCGCTATTCCAGAATCAGGGACGCTGTCTCATTTGCCAAGGCATCGAAAATCAGATGGGCTGGACATGTAATGCGATTTGGAGACAACCGCTGGACTAGAGCCATTACTGACTGGATCCCATGGGATGTCAAAAGATCACGCGGCCACCCACCTACAAGATGGTCAGACTTCCCTTGTAAAGACACTGAAGGAACGGTTTGAGGCTCTTCATATTCCTGAATCAATCAGATGCCATTGGGCTACATTGGCACGTGATAGGATCCAATGGAAATGTTACTGGCGCCCGCTCGAGCAAATCAATGAATAACGGGATTCAAGTGATCAAGTGAAGTGATCATGTTTTGAGGGTTCCTCTGGTTTCTTGAGAGGCTCTGCTGGGATGGGGGGACCAAGGCAAGAACCTGCCTTCCCTCCTGGGCACCTCATGATAAGTTGGGCAGGGAGGGCCAGTAGCAGCTCTACCCTGAATCTCTGAGTCTCTGGATCAGGCATACCTGGGCTTGAAATAGATAGCTGTAGGGTGGAACTCTGATGAGCAGAGATGTGATCAGCTCTTCTGCTGGGTGGAGCTCTGACAAGCTGTGGAGTCCTGTGCATCAATACATGCACTAGATGAAAGGCTACTACAAGAGTATTCCACCCACACAGCAGAGCCTGGGAAGCTACCCAGGATATGCATATGGGTATGCTCCATATTGAGACAACTATGTTAACCATTGTATTTGATATTTGATATATATGCCAAATACCAGTAACAATTATAGACCTCATTCCGGAATGGATTGAGGCTCTTTATGTTCCTGGAGTAAGCAGATGCCTTGGGCTCTACTAGCATGAGACAGGACATATGGAGATGTTACTGGGGCCCGCTTGAGCAAATCGATGATGAACGGGAAGACAGTGATACAGTGACAGTGATGTTAACCATTTATATAGTTGACAAGGTTAATACGGGATTAGTCTTGTCAACTCTACAAGCCTTGTCAAATATACCCATGTTATATTTGATATGTAAAAACAGTAACAATTATAGACTTCATTCCCATGACCTGAAGGAATGGTTTGAGGCTCTTTATGTTCCTAGAGTGAGCAGTTGCCCTTGAACTACACTAGCATGTGACAGGATGTATGGAGATGTTACTGTTGCCCGCTTGAGCAAATCCATGAACAACAGGAAGACAAGTGATACAAGTGATGATATATGTATGTATATGTAGATATAAATATATATTATATATTATGATACCAATATCAAAGGTCAGACAAAACATGAATCAGGAGGTCTTGTCAAAAGTGGAATCTACCACAAACATGTGAGAGTCAGAGGTTAGGTAAGATAGAGAAGGGAATGGTGTGCTAATAATTGTTGAAAGTGATAATACCAGCCTAGAACTGAGCATTGAATACAGGTAAAAGGTACACATGATAACTTCTAAATGCATGTATCCTCAGTGTGTAAGAGAGAAGGAAGAGGGAAAAAGAGAGAAAGAAAGAGAAAGAAAAGAGATAAAGAACCTAAAGAACCTGCCATAGAGGCAGGCTAGGGGAGGGGAGGGAATCGGGATACTGGTGACAGGAAATGGGCACTGGTGGAGGGATGGGTGATGGAACACGGCATGACCGAAAGCCAAACATTAACATCTTGTAATTGTATATCTCAAGGTGGTATAATAAAATATTTAAAAAAGAAAGATAAACCAGCTTAGATCCAAATAGAGATGTATAGCACAGAGAAGAGAGAGAGAGAGAAAGAGAGAGAGAGTGATTTCCTAGTTTAATATAAAGCACAGACTGATATGGCTACATCAGAACTGATGTATTTTATTGGCAGAGCAGCTTCAAAAACAACACAGGGTGGCCAAACATTGTTTTGGCAGCTGCAGTGAAAAATAGTGTGAATAGTAATGGTAGCACTTCCAAAGGGATTCAATATCAAAAGATATCACCTAAGGGAAGCAGAGTTAGCAAAGCAGAGTAAGAAAATAATATATATCATGAGGATTGTGAACCAAATAAATGAGAAACTTCCATGGGTTTTACAAAATAGATGGAAGAACTGTAAGTGAGCTGAAGGTCCTGTCAAAAAAAAGAGGGCAGAACATAAAACATCTTTACTGTAATTGTGAACTTCCTTTTTTTTTCACTTAACAGCTTGTTCTTTCTTGGTCATGGACTAGGTGAATTATATATCAAACAAGCTACAAATAATATAGAATGCATCTCAGATGTTAACATCCTGTCTTCTTTCTTGGGGTTATTAATCACTTTTGTCTTCAGCTCTCCTCTACATCTTCTTTCATTATCAAGCTTTTCATCATTCGCTCACATTTTCTCTGCCCCCATTTCCTAAGAAAGCAGTAACCTTTGTGAATTTGACTTGAAATCTTTTATGCAAAGTAGGTAAAAGAGAGTGTCCCCCCTATTCTACCTCCTCACATTTCAGACATAGAAAACTAACATTTGTTTCACTTCTTAGCATTAAAAAAAGAAAAGACAAAAGAGATTAAAAATATGAGAGCAGAAAAAATGCTATTCTTTCTTGTAAACAGAGGGAAGTAAAAGAGATCCCCAAATGAGTGGAAGTAGAGGAAAATATTTGGTCACAATAGAAACTAGTATTCTATAAAGACTTGCCCTTCATGTGGGTGATCTGGCTTTAACTTCAGACTACTATCTTGAGTTTAATTCCATAAACATAATAAAAATTACATCTGTTTTATTGGGGGAGTAATAATATATTCTTCAATCACCTCGAGCAGTTATCCCTGTACACAGAACACCAGTAAGTAAGCCCTGAAGATGGTCAAGTGTGATTCAAAGCTAAGAAAGACAAAGGAGTGGAAGAAGAAGAAGAGGAGGAGAAAAAGAAGGAGTAAGAAATACAATACATTTTTAGAAGAAATTATTAAAGAAACTGAAACCTGGGTAGCTCAAATTTGTAAAAGAACATTAAGCATTATCCATAAAAAGGGAAAAATAAAATACTTACTTCAAAATTAAAATGTTCATTGTTTAAGGATGTTTTGTTACTAAGTTAATTCTTAATTAGTATAAGTGAAAAAGTATTTGTATTATAAATATATATGTATACATATAAAAGAAATACTGTAACAGATTCTACATAAAATATATTTATAAATGTTTAATATCATTACTCAGTAAAATGTGAAGAAAAAAGTCCTATAATATTGGGTCAGATAAATAGTACAGTTTATTGAGGCCTGTGCTAAATTCATTCCCCAGCACCACTTACAATCCTCTGATTACCACCAGAACTGATCCCTGAGCAGTCAGGAGCAAGCACCAGGCACTTTCCAGTTGGTTTGTAAACCAATCAAACAAACAATGGTAACGAAATCCATATAGGATATAGCCAAGAATGGCAAAAAAAAATGTGTATCTCATGGTGAGTCAATTAAAAATATGGAGAGTTCAGGGATTAAGATGTTTGCCTTACATACTCTCAGCTAAACCATTTGATCCCTGGCACCACATACACTCCCCCATCCCCCCAGTACCGTCAAAACTGTTACCTGAACAAAAACTAGGAGTAAGTTTCCAACACAGATGGGTGGGCTCCGATGGTAAGCAAATCAAAAGAAAAATGAGGACAGGAAATGAACAAATAAACCTGTGATAGTAAAGCTCTTTTAAAACTGCACCGGAGTCCTGAGTTTTCATCTATTTCCTGTTGGCTTCAGAGGTAGAAGGGAACTTGCTCCTGGTACTGTTGGGGACCCCAGCGGCACCCCGACACTTTTGAAGAAGACCAACAGATTGCCAACAGGCACATGAAAAATGTTTATCGTCACTTATTAGGAAAATCCAAATCTATACAACAATGAGATATTATCTTGTACCAGTGAGAATAGCAAATACCAAAAAATTCTGGGAACAATCTCCATAGGCAGGGAAGTGCTGAATAAAGGAACTCTTTATAAAGGAACTCTTTTTTTTTCAACTCTTTTTTTCACTGCTGGTGGTAATGTTGCCTGGTCCATCCCCTATGGAAAACATTCCCATGACCTGATAGAATGGTTTGAGGCTCTTTATGCTCCTGAAGCAAGCAGATGCCCTTAGGTTACACTAGCATGTGACAGGAAGTATGGCGATGTTACTGGTGCCTGTTCGAGCAAATCGATGAATAATGGGAAGACAAGTGATACAAGTGAATTCCACTTTTGGGTATCTATTCCCACAAAAGAAGAATATTGTGTGCACATTATACATTGTGGAATTCAACACAATAGCCATTATTCACTGCAGTACTCAGTAAAATAGCTAAGATTTTAACTAACCTTGATATCCAATGACAGATAAGTGGATCATGAAGATGTGGTAAATATATGTGGCTGTAAGGAATAATGAAATTATATAATTCATGGCAACGTGGATGGAACTAGAAGACATTATGATAAATGAAGTAATCTAGGAGAAAGATAAATACAGTATTATTTCATTTATATGTGGTTTTTAAAATAACTGGATGAGGTACCACAACATTTTACAGAGAAAATGCCTAGATCATCCTTGACTCCAGCTTAAGGGGAGGCAACGGAAAGAAGAGTGAAGAAGAGTGGAGGGAAGAGGGGAAAGAGACACATGAGAAGCAACGGGGCCAGGTTGCTCCTCATTGCACTAGGATTGAGGTACAAAGGTGGTGGTTAGGAACGGTAGAGCCAATTAGAGTGAAGCATAAGCGTCAAGAAAAGATACCCATAGTTTAACAGTTGAACTTAAAAAGATACCTGTCAGGAAGCGGACTGGAGGTAGATTGGGGGATATGGAAGGAAAACTGGGAACACTGTGAAGGGAAGTTGACTCTGTGAAGGGAAGTTGGTGATGGGATCAGTGTTGCAATATTGTATGAAAACTCAATCATGAATCACATTGCAATTTTGGATGCTTTATTTAAAAATATTTTTTAAGGAAAGCATATCAGGGCTACCCTAGATGGACGGGGGATTTGACTTCTATGGAGTATATTCAAGGTGTTTGGGATAATAAATTTACTCCTTCTCTTGATTTAATGTGTAGCTATTCTTTGATATAAACACACAAAGGCACACACACATACATATACATAGATACAAGTTCATCAAAATCTGTACATAAATACTTTTTATGTACTTCATATCAATGTCAATTCAGTGGGTAGACAAAATAAAATAATCTTGTATAGTTAGAAGTGTTGTCAAGGAATAAAAGAGAATCAAGATGGAGATTGCAAGTGGAGGTAAAAATAAACTGTAATTGACATAGTAATGTAGGTAGAGACTGAGCCAAACCTAGGGCTAACATGGGAGAGACTTAAAAATAATACTTCCAGAAAAGTGCAAGGATTCTGAGGAAGGAAATAATTTTATCACTCTTCAGGGAAAGATCAGTGATGGTAGACTTGCTAAACCTTAGTGGATGACAGAGTAGTAGTTCTAGATGAGATCAAAGATACAAGACATAAAGGACAGTCAAATATATTTTTCTAAATATGAAGGAACAGGTGTATGTTAAACAGGTAAATGGCAATACTTATTTCATGTTTTTAAATAATTATGAATGTTTGGAAGATTTTTTTTTAAAAGTGTGGTGAATATTATGCAATCAAGATGAACTAGAGAAGTTGAACAAGTTGAACTAGAGAGCTGCTGACATGGTAGTTTGGGCCAAGATAGCTGAAATCACTTGATCACTTGATCACTTGAATCCCGTTATTCATCGACTTGTCGAGCGGGCACCAGTAACATTTCCATTGGACCCTATTGCGTGCCAATGTAGCCCAAGGGCATATGGTTGATTCAGGAATATGAAGAGCCTCAAACCGTTCCTTCAGGGTCTTAACAAGGAAGTCTGACCATCTTGCAGGTGGGCGGCCATGTGATCTTTTGACATTGCGTGGGATCCAGTCGGTAATGGCTCTAGTCCAGTGGTTGTCTCCAAATCGCATTACATGTCCAGCCCATCTGATTTTCGATGCCTTGGCAAATGAGACAGAGTACCTGATTCTGGAATAGCGATGGAGGTCAGAACTCCGGATTCCTTCTCTCTCTTGAGTGAGGCGTGATATTCAAGCATAGCTCTTTCGATTCCTCTCTTGGAGACCCGAATAGCATTCTCATCCCTGCTTTCATAGGGCCCAGGTCTCTGAGGCGTATGTTAATGCAGGGAGAACGGTGCAGTCAAAGAGATGTGCCCGGAGCCAGAGGTTCTTTGTCCTTTTAGCTATTTCTTTGATGCCTTTGAAGGCATTCCATGCCGCTCTCTTCCTCCTGTGCAGCTCAGATTTTAGGTCGTTCATCATGTTGATTTCACGACCTAGGTACACATAACTGCTGCATTCAGAGATGTTTGTTCCATTGAAGAGTAAATGGGGCCTCTGGAACTAGTTCATTCTTCATAAACATTGTTTTCTTTAGATTCAGCTGTTGACCTATCTTTCCACATTTCGGTCAAAGTCAGCCAGCATTTGTGCCGCTTGGCTAATGTTTGGTGTTATTAGAATGATGTCATCAGCGAAGTGGAGGTGGTGTAGTTGCCGACCATCTATTTTCACTCCCATTCCTTCCCATTCTAATTGTCGCATGATGTTCTCGAGGGTGGCGCTGAAGAGTTTTGGTGAAATGGTATCACCCTGTCGAACCCCTCTTTTGACATTAATGATCACTTCTTTGTAGAATGGTGAGATCCTGGTGGTGAATTCATAATACAGCTCATGAAGGATCTTGATGTATTGGGTTTCAACACCCTGTTTGGCTAGGGCTTTCATGACTGCTTCAGTCTCCACAGAATCAAAAGGCTTTCTGTAAATCAATGAACCTGAGACAGAGCGGCATCTTGTACTCCCTACAAACCTCGATGAGCTTGGTTACTGGGTGGATATGGTTGATTGTGCTGAATCCCTTCTGGAAGCCTGGTTGCTCGCATGGTTGTCTTTCATCTAGTGTTCTGCTCATCCTGTTCAGGATGACTCGTGTAAACAGCTTGCAGATGACGGACAACAGGCAGATGGGGCGATAGTTGCCGATGTCGTGAATGTCTCCCTTCTTGAACAGTAGAACTGTCCTACTGGTTTTCCATTGGGAGGGCACCTTGCATTTGGACAGGTAGCATGTAAAGAGCCGAGCTAGTGTATTGATGAGTACTCACGGCAGATTCTTCAGGTGTTCGGGTCTGACTTTGTCTGGGCCTGGTGCTGTTCCCTTCTTTACCAATGAGATGGTATGTTGGATTTCAAAAGGGAGAATGTTGGGAATGACATATCCATCCTGTGGAATTTGGTATGTGGGCAGGTGGATGTGGCTATCAAAGAGATTTGAGTAGAAGTCCTGGATAATCTTCTCCATTGCCTTTCTGGAAGATGTGATAGATCCAACAGGGAGTCAGCTGATGTGATAGATCCGTCAGGCGTCAGCATATATTGAGCTGAAATAAAGAGAGTGAATTAAAGAAGTTGGCACATAAATTAGAGCGATGTTTAATGATTAGAGTTAGGGATGAAAGACAGGAGTCAGAGATGATCACCATTTGTGGTACCATTACAAAGGATAACCCAAAGAGGTAATGAAGACACAGTTTAAAATTGCCAATGAGTTGTGCTTGAGATGTAATGTGGATGTCCTCTTCATATACTGGTGTTTGAAGTTGTAGGTTTAAATACTTTAAGGAAAAGAAAGAGATCTAATGTCATGGGGAGAATAGCACACTCCCAAATATTTTCTGGTTCTATATCACAAAGGCTGTAAATGTTGTTTTTAGAAAGTCGGGGCTGGAACTCTATCACAGAGGGTAGGAAATTTATCTTGCATACAGTTGACCTGGATTTGATCCCTGACATTCCCATATAGTATCCTGTGCATAGCCAGGAGTAATTACTGCATGTCGAGCCAGGGTAACCCCTGTTCATCGCTGCATTGCTAGGTGTGACCCAAAAGGCAAAACACTACTACTACTACTACTACTACTACTATTACTGCTGCTACTGCTGCTGCTACTATTACTAGTAGTAGCAGCACTAGTGCAACAGCAGCAGTAGTACTCGTGCTACTACTAGTAGTAGTACTAGTAATAACAGCAGCAGCAGCAGTAGTAGTAGTAGTAGTAGTAGTAGTAGTAGTAGTAGTAGTAGTAGTAAAAGAAATTCAAGCTGCTTTGCAGGTGTGGTAACATTAAGGGCTTTGGCATGTGGAAAACTTTTGGATCTTAACATGGTCCCAGTGTAATCACCTGGGCAGACTTTCTGCTATAGTTTTTCCTAGGCTTTAGTGTGAGGAAGAGGCTCAGAGACATATTTGACAACTTTGTTTGGAAGATAGGAAAAGATTACAATGGTCCAGAATGTAACAGTTCCTGGAAGTTGGAAAATAGGTGAAGTTATTCTCTTCAAGAGTCTTCAGTAAGGAATATAGTACTGATAACTCCCTTTATTTTGGTCCAAGGAGATCTGTGTTGAACTTCTGACTTACACAGCTGTAAAGCAAAAAAAAAAAATTATGCTGTTTTAAGCCAATCAGAATATGGTAATTTTCATGACAGCAATAAAAATCCAATATAGTGAAGGAATCAGTTCTGGGAAGTCTAACTCAAGAGAAAGTCAACTAAAAGACTGAGATAAAGAAACATAATAGAATGAGAATTCTAGTAATTCATATTGTCATAAAAAGCAAAAGACAAAAAGTGAGTAATTTTACCTAAAATGTAACATGAGATAAGAGCAGAAATTTGGATCATTGGATTTGTCAACATGGAAGACATTGGAAACTCTTATTGGTACATTTTCCATTTTATGGTGAGACGTGAACATAAAATCAAACATAGAAAAGTGTATATAAAAAGTGCAATGGACCTGATGATTACCCATAATAAATTCAAAGAGTTTTCTTGTCACTACTAGGCAGAAACATGCAGTTGGTATTTCTAGCTTGGAAAATTGCATAGATGGTAAAGTGGTAAAAAAGAAAGAGCAACCTGAGGGACAGACTATGGTGTCTGGTGATGTCATGCAGCACTTGATGTGCTTGAGGATAGAAATGCCCAAAGCCACACTCATAGTTCAGCTTTAGTTTCACCATGAACCCAAATATAAAAGTGTATTGTCTTTAGGAGAATGGTCCACACCCAGTGGTTCTCAGAACATATTCCTAGCTCTGTGTCGGGGATCACCCTGGTGGTACTTGTGGTAACATATGCAGCACCTTGAATTAAACCTGGACCAGCTGTATGCAAAGCAAGTATCCTATCCATTTCCTATCTCTCAAGCTTCCCAAATATAAGGATTTTAATGATAGAAATTGTAGTTTAAGCCTTGAATAAGTATATCAAGTTAAAAAGAAACTTTCATGTAAAGCAGAGAAGGAAAAGAGCAAAGTGTGTTAAAATAGTATTAACCAAATTTAAATGCACAATGTGTGGGCATATGATTTGGGGAAATGGGGATATTAATTTTGCTTAGAAGCATAATTCAAGGACATCAGATAAAAAGTAAATGATCAGTAAATTACACAGCTAGAGCTAGACAAGCAGTGTATTTCAACTACTAGTATAGCTGCTGGAAGTCTTATTCTGTTAAAGGTAGAACATCAAAAACTTCATGATGTGCCCTGCTGGAGAGAATCATTGCTCAAAAAAGGCAGAGGGGAAATAAAAGCAAAAATAAGATACATTTCCTCCCAGATCCTGCAAATGCCTCCCATCCTACCTACCAGGTGTGCGTAACCCCCGCCGCCCATGGAAGTACCCAGTTCCAGAGTAGAGGCCCGGAACTTTCAACAATGGGGCCGAGGTGCAGAGTCCGGGACCCGCCAGACCACTTCCACCCAGCTCCTGCAACGCCTCCCATGCCCCTACCAGGTGTTTGTGACCCCTACACCACCAGCAGAAGCACCAATCCACATCCCCAAACTCAAAACCACACAGATGCACTAGTGTCCTCACAAACAACTATTTTTCTTACATTAGGTACCAGTGAGCATTCGTCCCTACATTCCTTGCCACACACCCCCAAACTCTGCAAACAACATAGACACCTACAAACTGTACTATCTAGCAACCCAAGAACACACATTTGCAACCTAGAATAGTCGTAATGGTAAAGCAATGCAGAATTCCATCAAGCTCAGCGAGTGAAGTCACTAGTGTAGATGAGTCAAGCAATAATGATGAGCTACATAATCTCTATGTTGAGGAACTTTGGAAGGAATTGTTAAGGATGCTTAAGGAACTCGAAGAAGCAATGGACACAAAATCAATAAAATGCAAGAGGACATGAAAGCATAAATGAGTAAAATGCAGACTAAAATACAGGCATAAATGACAGATATTAAAAATGTGGTATATGAAAAACATACTGGAAGGCCTCCGTAGCAGAGTAATTCTTCTTCTGCTGAAGAAAGAATTAGTAATCTCAAAGATGAGGTTCAAAGATTCTCTAGAAAACAGTAGAAGATGGTAAAAATACTCACAATTAATGAACATACAAGAGACAATCGGCATGAAGCCAAAAAGAATAAAATATGGATCATTGGGGTTCCAGAAGGACAAGATGAAAACCCTGATGGTGAAGAAACTGTCAAAGCCATCATTGCTGAGAAGTTCCTGGAACTGAAGAATGCTTGCTCCAAGATTCAAGAGGCCCGTAGGATACCAGCTAAAAGAAACCAATAAAACACTATAAGACATATCCTAATTATAATGACAAAAACTATAGATAGAGATAGAAAACTGAAAGCTGCAAGATCAAAGAAAGAAATCACATATAAAGGAGCATCCCTAAGATTTACAGCAGATTTCTCAGATGAAACACTCTGAGCCCAAAAACAAAGGTTGGGTAGTGTGACAAGACCCAATAAACTGAAGGTCTCACCAAGAATCCTTTACTGGTCTAGACTCACATTCAGATATTAAGGAAAGATATACAACTTCATGGATAAGCAACAACTCAGGAACATCATAGACTCAAACCCATGTTTAAGAAGGACTCTCGGTTCTACTGTAAAATAAGACAAAACCCAAAAAGCACAACAAGTTTAAATAGAAAGGTGCACAAAATCCGATAACAATAATCTCAATGTTAACTGTCTAAATGCACCAATTAAGAGACACAGTGTAGCAAAATGGATTAAAAAACTGAATCCAACATTCTGCTGTCTACAAGAACCACATCTGATTAATCAGAGCAAACACAGACTCAAAGTCAAAGGCTCGAAAGCCATTCTCCACTCAAACAACTCCTCCAAAAAGGCCGGTGTGACCATACTAGTATCTGACTATATAAACATCAGGCTAAAGGCTAGAAGGAACAATGAAGGCCATTTTTTAATAATTAAGGGGTATGGATATCAGGGAAGAAATTACAGTACTAAACATGTATGCACACAACAAAGGGCCAGCAAAATACGTAAAATAACTGCTAATAGACCTCAAAGAAGACAATAACAGTAGCATAATAATAGTTGGATGTCGGGGAGTGCCACTGGGGTCCCAGACAGTGTCGGGAAGCGAGTTCCCTTCTACCTCTGAAACCGGGGGGGAATGGATGAAGACTCAGGAATCTGATGCAGTTTTAAAAGGGCTTTACTTTCACAGGATCCAATATACAATCCAAGAGCAGGGAAAACCTCAGGACTCTGGGTTCCCAGCTAGGCCCCAGCCAGGTGTAGGCCAAGATGGCTGCCCCCACGTGTTGAGCCCCAACAGAGAATGGAGAGGATGGAGAAGCAAAAACACCAAGGGAAGCTGAAATGGCAAAAAGGGGAAAAAAAGAGAGCAATTCTTTCTTCTTACAGCTTCTTTTATAGCTAGGAATTCCCCCAGACTCCCCTGCCCAGCCCATTCTGGGCTGAGCTATCTAGAGATGAAAACAGGAAAATAGCACTATAGAATGCTAGCAACTTCAGGAGACATCTGGTTGTTTACAAGGACCCAGAGCTAATTAAAAGCCTCCTAGCAGAGCTGGGAGAAGCTATAAGCTAAATGTAACTTCCCCTGGCAGGAAGGATCAAATGCCCTCAGGTAATTTCTCCCAGCACCTCACCTAATGTCTTGAGCCAAGATCTGCCTGGAATTGCCTTTATAGGGTAAAGAAGGGGGTTTCTGAGATGGCATGTCTCTGTACCAAAGACTAATACTAATGCCAGTTAAATATTTCTCCAAGCCTTCACAAGAGTCTGCGTCTACTTCACGGTAGTTTTGTATTTTAGTTGTCTTTGAGTTATCAGGAAGCCATGCTTGATTGCTTGGAGGCAAACAGCATTTCTCTCTGGTCTAATTACTTAGGGATCCAACGTGGCCAGGCAAATATGCTGGTAAGATCTAGCTAGTCCCACGATGATTGTGGTAGCATGAGAGAATATTTATACCAGCCAGTACAGAATACATGGTCAGATAAGACTGCCACATTCAGACTACCCCCTATCTATGAAATTACCTGCAGGAGGCAATCCAGGGTAGATACAGAGACCTAGGCTTTTAGGTGCCCTGCAACAACTCCCCTGATTAGTTTACTATAAAAAATTGAAAAAGCACAAAGTATTCAGTAACTTATAGAAAATTAAGATAAATAAGAAAAAAAACAATTCCAATTACAAAATGATAATACATGTTACTTTAGGATCCTAACTTGTTTTTGGACCCAAAGCAAAGTTCATGACAAAGTGTTTCTAGCTGTCTGATTATAACAGACTATAGTTTGCACTGTCCATAATTTGTGAGAGTCAATTTGCCATATTTTACGTAAAGTCAGGTGTCTGGAACAAAGTCTGTGGGGCTACTTCTGGAACAGCAATAGCAGTAATCATATGAGTATGAGTCTCTGGAGAGCAGCGATTAGGAACTCGTTGAATTGTCAGTAATACTGGATCGGGTCTCAGGAACACTGGAACAAGAGTCTCAAGCACTGGAACAGGTGTCTGGATCAGTGGTACAGGCATCTTGCAAGGCTTCTTCAGCAAGGGAACACTGGCACCGGTAACTGTACCTGTAGCTTAATTTTAGGCGAGACAGAAACACTTTTCGAGATTAATCACAAATAGTGATTTTAAGGCTTTGGCAGGAATTCAAGAACATGAAGAAACTTCAACACCTTGTGAAAGGAAACATTAGAAAAAACTTTTTTGCAAATTATTAAATTTTTTAGTGAGCACTGCTTTTAGGAGTCTTGGAGTATTGAGCACTGTAACGCAAGTTTACTGCATTCCAATATCTTATCCTGTGAATAGAATCACTAGAAAACAATTTTTCATTGATTTAGCAAACTCTTTTGTAATGAGCACTGTAATCAGAGTCCAAAAGCGTCGTGCATCATAGAAGGAATCTGCAGCAGCCAAGTTCTTTTCCTTTAAATTTCTGAACAAAAGCATTAAATATTTTTATTAGTTGTTTGATATTGAGCACTATACTTGGAGTTCACCCTTTTTTTCTCCTTTTATTTATTTTTTTAATTTTTTAAATGTTTTACCTGTAAACAAAACCTTAGAAAAGTTATTTCTAAAATCTTGACACTGAACATCATACACGGCAGTCTTTTTTTTTCTTCAAAGCCTTAAAAAACTTTTTCATTCATCATTTTTATACATCCTTGAGGGTTATTCATTTAGGCGCTTTCACCTTTAAACACTTTAAAGCAGCAAGGAAACATCAAGACACTCACACATTAAACACTTAGAAAAAATATATATATATTTTATGGTACCTTCTTTTGGAGGGTTATTTAGGTGCTTTTTGCCTTTAAACTCACTCCAAGGCAGTTTTTTTTTTAGAAAGAAAGAGGTTATCTCCAGCTTAAGTATTAATAGGCTGCAATGCAAGGTTATTTTTATTAAAGATGAACCAAGATCAACAGGCTACAGAGCAAAATTATTGTTATTTAGGATGGACCATATTCAACAGGCTCCAAAGCAAGATTATCATTATCAAAAAGTGAACCAATTTGGAGGTTTAAACAGTTTGCAATTTTAAAATTAGGTGTTTTTAGACTTGCTACCCATTTATAATTAATCTTTACTTAGGTAAATTGACTGTTTTTTATGTTTGCATTAGTGTTTTCCAGGAGCTTTCCTTAAGACAAATTTAAGGTGAATAATGTTAAAGATACCTGTTTTCTGTTGCTTCAATAACCAAATTTTTGAAAGTTTTTTGAGCATATTTAACACTTTGTCATTAGCCGCAATATTTGCCATAAAACATTCACCAAAACTATCCATTTCCCAGAAGTCATTTGCCACAAATATCCAATCACATAACTTAATTGTCTGCAAACCTCCAGCCACGTGGGACGGAGCACAGACAAATAAAAAGTGGACAATTTAGTCCAGTTTATCTCTATGGAAAGCTATGGTACTTATTAAGGCGGCAGGCAACTGTAGATTGAGCCTAAAGCTTTTTTCTAGCTGAATTAAATAAAGATGCCACCAAGAAATCTGACCTTTTATTTTCTTAAACCAAAGATGCAGGAAAGCCTTTACTTTAACAGTTTGCTTTCCAGAACTTGCACTCAGCTCCAGTTGGGAGAGGTGCAGTTTTATTACAAAAATCACAAGTGTTAGCATCAGAAAAGACCAAAATAAAGAATGGTTATGAGGAATGTTGCAAAGCTCCCAGAGCTTTGCTCTTTGACTATTAAATTTTAGAACAGGAGGAATTACAAGCCTTTTGAGGCCTGGACAGGTTCGGGGAATTAACCTGTTCCTTCCTTTCCTCCTCATTAGAGTTTGTAAGTATTTTAGGGAAGCTCTCAACTTGAGATTCAGTCTCCATCAGAGGAGCATCTCAGCCTTGGAAGTATTAACTCTGGGCAGATTTTCAGTTTGAGAGTCTGCCTCCTCTGGAGTTTTCTTTTCTTCCTCTAGGTTACCGTTAAGCTTTAAAATCTGTTTGCTAGATTTAATTTCTTTTTTCTCTGAAAGAAAAGCAGGAGTTAAAAAAAGTCACCACTTTTACTAATAGTAAAATCTGAATAAACAGGTAAAGCCAGAACAAAGAAAAACCTCTGGGAAGTAACCCATTTTTTAACTCACGGTTTAGATGCTGCTTTCAGCTTCAGGAAAAAGTTCTTCAACATCTCGGTGGGACCTCCAGATGCAGGGGTCCCACCGGGATGCCAGATGTGGGGGGAAGCACCACTGGGATCCCCGACAGTGTTGGAAGCGAAGCCCCTTCTACCTCCAAAGCCGGCGGGAATGGATGAAGACTCAGGAGTCTGATGCAGTTTAAAAAGGGCTTTACTATCACAGGATCCAATATACAATCCAAGAGCAGGGAAAAACCTCCGGCCTCTGGGTTCCCAGCTAGGCCCCAGCCAGGTGTAGGCCAAGATGGCTGCCCCACGTGTTGAGCCCCAACAGAGAGAGAGGACCGAGAAGCAAAACACCAAGGGAAGCCAAAATGGCAAAGGGGGAAAAAAGAGAGCGATTCTGTCTTCTTACAGCTTCTTTTATAGCTAAGAATCACCCCCAAATTCCCCAGTCCAGACTATTCTGGGCTGGGCTATCTAGAGATGAAAACAGGAAAACAAGCTCTATAGAATGTAGCAACTTCAGGAGACCATCTGGTTGTTTACAAGGACCCAGAGCTAATTAAAAGCCTCCTAGCAGAGCTGGGAGAAGCTACAACCAAATGTAACTTCCCCTGGCAGGAAGGATCAAATGCCCTCAGGTAATTTCTCCCAGCACCTCACCTAATATCTTGAGCCAAGTTCTTCCTGGAATTGCCTTCATAGGGTAGAGAAGAAGGTTTCTGAGATGGCATTTCTCTGTACCAAAAACTAATACTAATGCCAGTTAAATATTTCTCCAAGCCTTCACAAGAGTCTTGTCTACTCACGGTAGTTTTGTATTTTAGTTGCCTTTGAGTATATCAGGGAGCCATGCTTGCTTGCTTGGAGGCAAACATTTCTCTCTGGTCTAATTACTAGAGATCCAATGTGGCCAGGCGAAATATGCTGGTAAGATCTAGCTAGTCCCATGATGATTGTGGTAGCATGAGAGAATATTTATACCAGCCAGTACAGAATACATGGTCAGATAAGACTGCCACATTCAGACTACCCCCTATCTATGAAATTACCTGCAGGGAGGCAATCCAGGGCAGATGAAGAGGCCTAGGCTTTTAGATGTCCTGCAACAGTTGGGACTTCAACACTGCTTTATCAACTCTTGATAGATCGACAAGACTGCAACTCACCAAGGAAATACTGGCCCTGAAGGAAGAAATGGAAGAAAGAGAGCTGATTGATATATCAGGGCTTTTCATTCCAAAAACGCTGAATACACATTTTTCTGCAGTGCACATGGAATAATCTCCAAGGTAGACGACCTGCTGAGCCATAACGCATTCCTCAATAAAATAAAAATGATAAAAATTGTGTCAACTATCTTTTCAGAACATGATGCACTGAAAATGGAAGTTAACCATACACAGAAACAGGGAGTTAAATCAAACACCTGTAAACTGAACAGCTCACTACTGAACAACCAATGGGTCATAGAAGGAAACAAATAGGAAATCCAAAGATTCCTGGAAACAGATGAAAAGAAAGACACTGACTATCTGAACTTGTGAGACACAGCAAAAGCAATATTAAGAGGAAAGCTCATAGCTCTGCAAAGCATTCATCAGGTAAAAAAAGAAAGGGCCCACAGAAATAACCTAACTTTATAGCTCAAAATATTAGAAAAAAAACAACAAAGGAGACCAACCCAGGCAGAATGAAGAAAATAATAAAACTTAGAGAGGAAATCAATGAGCTGGAAACACCCACAAAAAAAAAAACAATACAAAAGATTAATGAAACCAAGAGCTGTTTTTTTGAAATAGTAAAAACAAGATCAACAAACCACTGGCAAGACTTGAAAGGACAGGGAAAGAGAGAGCTCTGATAACAGAATCAGAATTGAAAATGACATCACAAAAAGAAACCACAGAAATCCAAAGATCATCAGAGATTACTTTGAGAATCTGTATGCCATAAATATGAGAACATAGAAGAAATGAATAAAATCCTAAAGTCCTATAAACTCCCACAGCTGAAAAAAAGAAGACTTGCCAATACCTGACTAAGCATATCACCATTAAGGAGATTGAAACAGTATTAAAAGTCTCCCCAATAACAAAAGCCTAGGTCCAGATGGATTCAATAGCGAATTCTTCCAAACCTTTAAGGAGGACCTACTGGCAGTGCTTTTCAAGCTCTTCCAGGAAATAGAAGAAACAGAAACACTCCCAAACAGCTTCTACAAGGAACATATCACTCTGATACCCAAAGAAGGCAGAGAAAACACAAAAGAGAAAACTACAGATCAATCACCCCCCATGAACACAGATGCTAACATCTCAACACAATACTAGCAAACAGGATCCAAAGTTTCATCAAAAGATTATAGATTATTACAAAGTAGGATTCATCCCAGGAATGCAAGGATGGCTCAACATCCACAATTCAATCATATAATACATCATATCAATAAGAAAAAAATAGAAACCATATGATCCTATAAAGATGCAGATAAAACATTTGACAAGATACAATACCCATTCATGACTAAAACCCTCCAAAAATGGGAATTAAAGGAACCTTCCTCAATATAGTCAAAACCATCTACCAAGTATCATTCTCAATGGGGGAAAAATTGAAATCCTTCCCCCTAAGATCATGGATAAGACAAGGTTACCCACTCTCACCACTTTTATTCAATATAGTAATGGAAGTACTTGCCATGACAATCAGAAAAGGACATTAAGAACATCCAGATAGGCAAGAAAGAATTCAAGCTATCACTATTTGCAGAAGACATGATATTATTCTTTGAGAACTCTACACTCTCTACCTAAAAGCTCCTAGAAACAATAGATACCTATAGTAGAGTAGCAGGGTACAAAATCAATACTCAAAAGTCAGTGGCTTTCCTATATGCAAATAACAAAAGAGAAGAAAGGGGTACTAAGAAAATGATACCATTCCAAAGTGTGCCACAGAAAATCAAATACCTAGGAATCAGCTTAACTTAGAATGTAAAGGACCTGTACAAAGAAAACTATTAAGCCTTGCTTCAGCAATAAAAGAGGACACAAGGAAATGAAAACACATTATATATGTATAATACACACACACACACACACACACACATATATATATATGTATATATATATATATATAAATTATGAAACCAATATTCAAGGTCAGGCAAAACAGGGATCAGGAAGTCTTGTCAAAGGTGGACTCTACCACAAGCATGTGGGAGTCAGAGGTTGTGTTAGATGGAGAAGGAAACAGATAATTAAGAATCTCCCTGAGAACAAAAGCAATGGAAAAATAGGGATCAGGGGCCTTAGTTACACTGGAGTTCTAGGAAAATGGTATCACTATGTATCCAAAACAGACTCGATGACACTAAAAACATGATTTTTAAACTACAACCACAGAACTTTGAAAGGTACCTGTCAAGATGGTGGCTTGGGGCATGAAACTTGGGAACCGTGGGGGAAGGAAGTTGACACCGTGGTGGACTGATGCTGAAATATTGTATAGCAAAGCTAAACTCTCAATAGCTTTGTAAATCATGGTTCTTTATGTAAATAAAATTAAAACAAACATAAACTTCCCTGAAATCTAAGTTACAGATTGATATATATTTTGTTAGATTAGCTTTGAGTATTTTGTTGTGCTAATCACTGCCTTTTTTACAAGTAGTAAATTCAGTTATTATAGAATCTCAATAAAAATACTTTTATTATTCCTATTTATAGAAGCAGATACTGAGATATAGTGATTAAGTTATATGAAAAAATCTGTCCAGCAAATGTTAGAGGTAGAAATGGAACCTAGCTATGGGGCACTTAACGTATACCCTTAATAACTATTATATTAGCTCTCCTGTTATAGTACTATCAGCTCAAAATCTGTACAATAATTTTGTTTTTTATCTCTTCTACTGTCTTCATCAGTTTCAATATTGATAAGAATTGGGTGCCAATAACGTTGTATCTCATTTTTTATTATTTTACTATACCACCTTGAGATATACAATTACAAAGAAGTTTATATTTGGGTTTTGGTCTTATACTGTTCCAGCACCCATCCCTCCACCAGTCCCCATTTCTATCTACTATGTCCCCAATTCTCTCCACCCAGCCTGCCTCTACGGCAGGTTATTTATCTCTTTTCTCTATTTCTCTCCCTCTCTCTCTTTCTCTCTCTTTTCCTTCTCTTACACACTGTGGATTGCAATACAAACATTTAGAGGTTATCATGTGTATCTTTTTGCCTGCATTCAATGCTCAGTTCTAGGCTGGTATTATCACTTTCGACAATTCCCATTTTTCATGCCCCAAACCACCATCTTGACAGGCACATTTCAAAGTTCTGTGGTTAGAGTTTAAAACTCATGTTTTTTAGTGTCATTGAGTCTGGTTTGGATGAATAGTGACACCATTTTCCTATAATTCCAGTGTAATTAAGGCTCCTGATCCCTATTTTTTCCATTGTTTTTGTTTTGCCCCCTTCCCACCTGGTTTCTGTCCTTCTTTGTCCTTCAACTTCTGATACTCTAGGTTCAAAATATCTATAATCCAGACTTTTAGATACTAAATGTAGTAAATAGGGTATGCCTAGATGTAGGCTTCCCTTTTTATTACGTTTTCTCTTCCAGTTATTCAATATTCCATAGAAAAGTGGTTTTATATATTCTCATAACTTATTTCACTCAGGTTGCAGAAAATTGCATAATTGTATCATTTCTTGCAACTTAACAGCAGTCCACTGTGTATGCATACCTCATCTTCATAATCACAAGTAAGGAAATTGAAAAGGTAATTAATAATCTCCCCAAGTACAAAAGTCCCAGTTCAGTTGGGTTCGTTGGTGAGTTCTATAAAATCTTCAGGGATTTTTTGCTTTTCGCCTAAGTTCTTCCAAAATATTGAACGCACAGAATTTCTCCCTAACACCCTCTATGTGTTTCACTGATGTCACACTAATACCCACAGCACATAGAAACACTTCCAGAAAAGAAAATGTCAGGCCAATGTCCCTGATGAGCATTGATGCAAAATCAAGAGAAGAGGAAAAGTGTCTGCCAGAGAGACAGACTGGTGGAGAGGGGAAGGAGTCTGGGGACATTGGTGGTAGGAAATGTGCACTGGTGGAGGGATGGGTACTAGAAACTGACTGAAACGCAATCACGAATAGTTTTATAATTGTATATATCACGGTGGTAAATAAAATTAAAAATAAAATCGTAAAAAGATAATGCAAATCATATTGCAATAAATACAGGAGTGCAGATATTTACAAAAAATAAAAAACTAATTCAGACTCATAGATGCAAAAGATTTTGGATGTAGTGTACTAATTGAAACATGCAGTATATGAAACTAGAAATTATATTGCTTAATTTTGTCATTAACGATTATTAATGTCATTATAATGTCTACTGTATAATTTGCCTATAAGGAATAAATATTTATAACAATCTTAATCTTTAAAAAATTCTTAACAACTTCTATTCTAGTTAATACCTCTAAAATAAAAATATCATAAAAATCCATTTAATATAAGATATGGAAAATGAGTTATTAATTCCTAAGAAATGGATGAAAGCTAAGAAAGAAATGAAACTTTTAAATATGACTCTTAGAAAAGCTTGTTTTTGTGAAAATAATGATAAATCATAGAGAGATTTTATTATATATCTTTTGACTGTTTTACATGAAAATGTAAAAGGGAATTCTCTAGTATGCACATTGTGAGCTTCTGTGTGTCATCACAAATTGTTGATTTATGTTGATTTATGTTCTGTCTATATCCTTCCAATACGTAATTCCACAAATTTTCTTCATTTATTTCAACTATGTGGTTTTACATACAGATGTCATTTTGTTAAAAGAGACTTTCAGTTTATTGTCCCATTTGTATGTTTTGATGTTAGAAACTTGGATAAATCATCTTCTACTGGAGTACTGACACATCAGTGTTTGATTGCCAGATTGTGGTCAACACAATTCTCAAGAAGCTAAATTAGGAGCAAACATTTCATGCAGCTGTCCGTGCAGTTGTAAGACAGTGAATAGATGTGTCTACACAATAATGTCCATATAAAGTTATTGAAATCCCTTTCCACAGCAGCATATGGTCTTTTATTATTTTTAGCATTCTGTACTTTCTTGCTCATTAATAAAATTTTATACTTTATTTAAAATTGGTATAAGGATCAACATCACAGTAACAGTAATAGTAGTAGATTTTAATTACCCACTATGGTGCTATTTATTTTTCTGTCTGAATAGATCAACCAAGAGGGGGAAAAAATGAGCTATTAGACTTAAGGAATGAAATGGAAAAATTGGCTGCATAAACATTTAAAGGGCTCTCTACCTCTCCATAAGGGAGAAATAGGCATTATTGCACATGGAATGCCCCATACATAGTGTACCTGGGACATTCCATTATGGACCACATGCTTGAATATAAAACAAATAACCATAAAATCATTAATATAGATATGATTTATGATTTCTTTTCTATCACAATGCAATAAAAGTCAAAATTAACTACCATAAGTGAAGTGGGAGAAAAAGTAAAATATTAAATACTGAGTAGTATACTACTGAACTTTCATCAAATAAGAAAAAAAATTAAGAGTGTGCTAAAAATAATTTTAAAAAAGTACATAAACTACCAGAAATTATATAATGTGACAAAAGCCATATTACCTGGAAGTTTGTAGTAAAAAATGTGTTTACTGAGAAAAAAACTCCTAATAAAATAATTTAACCTCACATCACAAAACTAGACAATTGCAGCAAATCATCAAGTTTTAATGATTACAACTACTATGAAGAACTTTATACACTTCTTCCAAGACCCTAGAAGAAATGGATGGATTTTTTAGAATCAAACAGTTTGCTGAGACTGTGTCAGGAATATATAAAAAAAATCTAAACATCCCAATTCCTACTATATAGTGAAAAACAATCATTGTCCTTTTCATCACTACTATGAATATATTATTAGAAGTTCTAGCCCTATCAGTGAGATAACAAAAAACGAGTTTAAGAGATTCAAACTGGAAAGGAGGAACTCAGGCTCTCATATTCACTGATAGCATAATATTATTGATAGAAAACAGTAAACATTCTTCAAAAAATACCAAGTTTACTAAATCTGCATAGTAAAATGTCAGTATCACTTGATCACTTGACATCCTGTAGTTCATTGATTTCCTCCAGCAGGCGCCAGTAACATTTCCATTTGACCCTATCACATGCCAGTGTAACCCAATGTATCTGGTTGCTTCAGAAATACAAAGAGCCTTAAACCGTTCGCTCAGGGTCTTGACAAAGAAGTTTGACCATCTTGTAGGTGGGCAGCCACGTGATCTTTTGACATTGCGTGGGATCCAGTCGGTAACGGCTCTAGTCCAGCGGGTTGTCTCCAAATCACATTACATGTCCAGCCCCTCTGATTTTCGATGCTTTGGCAAACGAGACAGTGTTCCTGACTTTGCTACAGAGACAGAGGTTGGAACTCAGATTCCTTCTTTCACTTGAGTGAGGCATGATATTCCAAGCATAACTCTTTTGATTCTTCTTTGGGAGACCCAAATAGCATTCTCATCCTGCTTGAGGGCCCAGGTCTCTGAGGTGTATGTTAATGCACATATCACCCTGATACCCATTTTATAAGGGTTTAACATCCTATACATACATACATACATGCATACATACATATATATGTACATACATACATACATATATGTATACATGCATGTATACATGCATACATACATACATACATATATGTACATGCATACATATATACATATATATATGTATATACATACATACATATATATACATACATGCATGCATACATACATATATATGTATAATATATATGTATGTGTATATATATATATATATATATATATATAGCAGGCTCTGGTAGAATTTTACAAGAAGAAAACAGCCAACCCCATCAAAAAATGGGGAGAAGAAATGAACAGAAACTTCAACAAAGAAAATATTCAAATGGCTAAAAGGCATATGTAAAGGCAGTTTTTCCCTCTTGGTTGATCTACTCAGGCAGAAACAACACAAAAAAAGAAATTACAGACCAATCTCCCTGATGAACACAGATGCTGAGATCTTAAACAAAATACTAGAAAACAAATCCAAAGACCCATCAAAAAGATTATACATCATGACCAAATAGGATTCATCCTGGGAACGCAAAGGATGTTTCTACATTCGCTAGTCAATCAGCATAATACATCATATCAATAAGAGAAAAATAAAAACAATATGATCATATCAATATGTGCAGAGAAAGCATTGACAAGATCCAACACCTGTTCCCGATAAAAACTCTGCCTAAAAAGGGGCCAGACGGGAATCACTGGGAAGTCGTCAGATGGAGGCGTGGTCGTCCCTTCCCCCTCCATCTTGTCGAGCCTGGTGGCCCTGCCCGCGAGCTGCCCACGGGCCAGCATACAGGGCCTCATGGATGGCTGGCGAGGCTGGTGCTCAGCTCGCGCCAGGCCTAGCTGACCATGGAACCCCGAGGAGGGCAGATGGGTTTTGGGGGGGGCCCGTCGCCTCTGAGGGGTCCCGGAAGCAGCCGAATGAGACTCGCCCATCACACTAGCCACCATTTTGGTGTCCGGACGCTGCGAAACTGCCTCAGACCATATCAACAGAGCAAAGCCAGTTCGAGCCCAGGTCACGCCAGCCGCAAGCGGCCACGCCGGTCCACTAAAATAGTGAAACAGTAATGTCTTTTAATGCACTGCATTCAACGAAGAGCAGGAAAGTTTGTTGGGAAGGAGATATAAAGAGAGGAAAGAAATGACATACAGAACCCGCCAAGTGGTTGAGGTGCAGAGGGCGGAGGGAGGTGGGGACATTGGTGATGGGAGATGGGTTTGGGCGGAGGGTGCGTGTTGGAACACTGTAGAACCAAAGCTCTACATGAGCATCTTTCAATTTAAAAAAAGGTGGAATCTACCACAAACATGTGGGAATCAGTGGTTAGGTAAGACAGAGAAGGGGAACAGTGTGCTAATATTTGTCAAAAATGATAATACCAGCCTAGAACTGAGCATTGAATATAGGAAAAAAGATATACATGATGATCTCTGAATGTATGTATTGCAATCCACAATGTGTAGGAGGAGAAAGAGAGAGAGAGAGAGAAGAGATAAAGAACTTGCCATAGAGGCGGGCTAGGGAGGGGGAGGAAGTGGGGACATTGGTGGTGGGAAATGGTCACTGGTGGAGGGATGGGTGCTGGAACACTGTATGACAGAGACCCAAACATGAACATCTTTGTAATTGTATATCACATGGCGGTGTAATAAAATATTAAAAAAATAAAAAAAAATAAAAAGGGCCAGAGCGATAGTCCAGCGGGTAGGACATTTGCTTTGCATGCAGCCAACCCACCAGTTATATCCCCAGCATCCCATATAGTCCCCAGTGCACCACCAGTAGTAATTCCTGAGTGCAGAGTGAGGAGTAACCCTGAGCCTTCCTGGGTATGACCCAAAAAGCAAATAAAATAAATAAATGAATAAACAAATAAATGAATGGATAGATAGGCAGATAGATGATAGATAGACAGATAGATAGATAGACAGACAGACAGACAGACGGATGGATGGATGGATGCATAAAAATGAAATTGAAGGAACCTTCCTCAATATAGTCAGCTGTCTACCAAAACTCCACAGTGAGCATCATTCTCAATGAAAAAACTGAAAACCTTCCCCCCAAGTTTTGGGGAAAGACAAGGTTGCCCACTCTCAACACTTTTATTCAATATAGTACTGGAATTACTTGCCATAGTAATCAGATAAGAAAATGACATTAAGGGATCCAGATAGGCAAGGAAGAAGTCAAGCTATCACTATTGGCAAATGACCTGATATTATACCTAGATAACCCTACTCTCACTACCAAAAAGCTCCTAGAAACAATAGATACCTATAGGGGAGAGGCAGGGTGTTCGGTAGACTCTGGGGTCTCCAATGGTATCAGGACAGAAGTTCTCTTCTACCTCTGAGGCCACCAGGAGAATGGATGAAAACTCACGAGTCCGGCACAGTTCCAAAAAAGGCTTTTTATAGTACAAAAGCTCTACCATCACAATCCAATGTAATGAAAGAACTCTAGCTCTGGTTTGAACTTAGACCATACAAGAGAGCCGAAGTCTCCCACCAAAAGAGAGAAGATCTTACCCGAGAGGAGTCCTACCCAAAAAGAAAGAGAGGAAGAAAGGGCAAAGTGCCTCAAGTCAGTTTCCTTATTTACACCAAAGTAATCCTAACTGTGTACAGGAAGGGTCCTGTCAACAAAGAATCCTAAACAGAGGGTAAAATTGCTATCAAATTTATTATAGCATCAAATGCATTGGTCGAGAAGTCAACATGATGAACGACCTAAAACCTGAGCTGCACAGGAGGAAGAGAGCGGCATGGAATGCCTTCAAAGGCATCGAAGAAATAGCTAAAAGGACAAAAGAACCTCCGGCTCCGGGCACATCTTCGACTCCACCATTCTCCCTGCATTAACATACGCCTCAGAGACCTGGGCCCTACTAAAGCAGGATGAGAATGCTATTCTGGTCTCCCAGAGAGGCATCGAAAGAGCTATGCTTGGAATATCACGTCTCACTCAAGTGAGAGAAGGAATCCGGAGTTCTGACCTCCGTCGCTATTCCAGAATCAGGGATGCTGTCTCGTTTGCCAAGGCATCAAAAATCAGATGGGCTGGACATGTAATGCGATTTGGAGACAACCGCTGGACTAGAGCCATTACCGACTGGATCCCACGGGATGTCAAAAGATCACTTGGCCGCCCACCTACAAGATGGTCAGACTTCCTTGTAAAGACCCTAAAGGAACGGTTTGAGGCTCTTCATATTCCCGAGTCAACCAGATGCCATTGGGCTACATTGGCACATGATAGGGTCCAATGGAAATGTTACTGGCGCCCGATCGAAGCAAATCGATGAATAACGGATTCAAGTGATCAAGTGATCAAGTGATCAAATGCATTAAACTTAAGAAAAATATATGATCTATATGAACAAAAGTTCATATAGAACATATATTATAATTCATATATTATAGAGTGAAAGATGTTAAGTAGTTTAATTATAGACTACATGCTTATAATGATTAAAATTATTCAATATTGTTAAGGTACAATTATTCAGACCATTTCAGGAAGAATTACAATGAAAGATTTCTGAACTTTAAAAATTGAACTTTATATTTTTCCTGGAGTGTTAGTACTTATAAAAGATTATAAAGTTTATAATATATTGCCAGGAAAATAATATAGGGATTAAGGTTCTTTAACCAAACTTTTTTGGATTCCTGAAACTCCATATGCTTCCCCTGAGCACTGCTAGGAATGATTACTGAGCACAGATCAGGAATAATCTCTGAGCAAAGCCAGTGTGACCCAAACCTCTACACCAAATTTTAATACATCAATTTTAATTAATTGTAAGTATAAAGCAAAATTTCAACCTTCCTAAATATTATTAGCTAGTTATTAACTTATATAAGTTTACTGGCATTATGATACCACTTGTACCACTTGTTTTCCCATTGTTCATCAATTTGCTTGTGTGGGCGCCAGTAACGTCTCCATTAGTTGAGAATGAAGTTCATTATTGTTACTGTTTTGGCATACTGAATATACCATGGGTAGTTTGCCAGGCTCTGCCGTGGCTCTGAGGGTACTAGAAATAATTATTACAATGATATATGTGTATAAACAAATATCTGTATTTAATAATATCAAATATTAAAATCTGAATACATGAGGACAAATCTACTCAAATGACATGAAAAATAGTGTTAGATATGAAAATAACTCTACTTATTCAAAATGTCTAATATAGTTGATGTAGTAGCTTTCAATAAAACCAAAATGGAAAAACAGCAAGTGGGGAAATGAATAATTGATGCAACCAGAAGGCATTAATCAAGGATTTATTATTTTAAAAGTCATACAATTGAGAAAGCTTTATTTTTATTTTAAAAATTAAATCATAAATAATGACTGTGGAGCCATCCCGTATCCTTAGCAATGAATCATGGTCAACTCCCATATGGGCAAACAAGTTAAAATTTTATGTTATATTTCTTTTCGTATACGGAATGAAAAGTTAAAGTATAAAAGATATCCTTCAGGGATATAATTTAATATTTTACCTAATCATTTATTTGAAGATTTGAAAAGTTTTGTATGTTTGTTTGGCAAGTTAACCAATCCTTTCAGTGTGTTCCTAGTTACAATGTTCTTCTATTTATTAAACAAACTACTTGCCTCTACTGCCTGTTCACTGGCTGAGACTATGCATTTTAATATTTAGAGAATAGTCCTGTGACAGATAGGCCATCAGAAATTTGAAGCCAGTTTGTTGATGTTCTTGTTCTTCTCTCTAATCCTATTATTTTCAACTCTCACAACTCCCTCTCCTGTAACAGAACTCCTCAACATTCTCTACTTTTTTATAGATACTCTAGAATAGCCAACCCAAATAAAATATGAGAAAGAGAGAGAGAGAGAGAGAGAGAGAGAGAGAGACCTGCCATATAAGCTGGCAGGCAGCAGAGCAGGAGGGAAACTAAGGACATCAGTGGTCAGAAATGTAACTGGTGAAGAAATGGGTGTGGAAACATTGTATGACTAAAACTGAACTATGAACAACTCAGTAATTGTGTATCTCCAATTAAAAAATACATTAGTTAAAAACAAATATTCTGTCCAATGTAGAGAGGCCACCATAGAAGCCAGTTAGAATGCTTTCAGTTTTGCACACAACTTGGTTAAAATAATATTTAATATTGTTAATTTAATTACGGAACTATGATTTACAAAGTTATTGGTTGCTGAGTTTTAGCATACAATATTTAAACCCCACCCAACTTCCCTCTATCAAAGTATTTCCAGACTCCCACCAGCCCAACTCACATCCCCCTCCCATATCCCCCCAACACTCCTCCAACCTGCTCTCTTGACAGGCACATTTCAGAGCTCAATGGTGCTTGTTCAGATCTCATGTTTCAGAGTAGCTGAAGATGTGTTTTGTGCATATATCTATACAACTCTCCACCATTAGTGGTATAATTGTGACACTTGACTGCTGCTTTCCAATTGTGTCCGTTTCTCATTTTCTTCCTTTCCTCATTGTTTTCCTTCATTCTCTGTCCTTTTCCTCATATCTGGGGTCATATTTATCACCTTTTACAGAATTTCATTTTTTTGTACAGCTTCTATATGTTACAGATGATATCCTGTGTTTGTCCTATTTCTGGCTCACTTAACTCAACATATCTTCAAGTTCCAACCAGGTTGCAGTTGGAATAATTTCATTATCACAGTGTTCCATGCAGATCTATAGTACTCCATTATATATGTGTATATATATAAAATGTATATGTATACATATATATGTATATATATACTGCATCATTATAATCCATTCATATGTAACTGGAAATCAAGGTGATTCCATACCCTAGCTATCATACCAAGAGTGGTGATGAATCACTTCACAATATTCTTTTGAATGAATGATTTTTAACATTTAAAATAATTTTGGATTGCATTGGGTTTGGTAAACATAAGCCTATTCTTTTCAAGTGAACTATTTAAGTCACATGTAATCTACTTTTCCACTGAGAATATTAGTTTTAAGAACAAGGTAAGATTTGAAATATATCTGAAGTTGGTATCATTTTTTTATTGTTTAAATAATTTTAAATAGTAATGGCATTCAACACATTACCTGGATAAATTAGTTTTTTAATTATATGAAAATTTAAATTTATGATGATTTTCATTTTCTTTAAAATTATTAAGCAATGTTGAATTGGTTGAAATCTCATTGCCATATCACTAGAAAATACGAGTTTGACATGGTAGACAGTTTAGAACCTAGCTAGGCACGCTAACACTTTGAGTATGTCCAATTCACAATTTGTTTGATTCAAAAGAATATTATGAAAACTGTTACTCAACATCTTCCTCAGAAAAATATTTCTTTAAAGATATGTATTTCTCTTTCTCAGACACATAGTAAATCATAAATATAGAACATAAGAAAGTGGGAATGCTATGGTTAAAATGTAGGTGGAAAGTTAAAACACCTGAATGAGAACTCCACTTCATTCAAGTCCTTTATATATTCTGACCATGGACTACTTCATGGTTCCAAGGATGACATTTAAAGACAATGACTTGTAGATTTCCATCATATCTATGGAGGAGATTCAGTTTCATTACAGTGAAAATTAGACTAGAACAGCATAATCAAGAGGAACACATACTGATGCTACAGTTTTAATTCTTCTAATGGTATACTCCTTGGAAATTATTTAATATTTGTGTCATATGGGAGAATGACCATGAGAAATACTTTCAATTTTATTGGCTTGTGTACTCTACTTTTATAATACAATGACTATAGTTAATGCAATGTCAGATGCTTGTTTATTATGTGCTCTTGCCATTTTTTAGTTGAAATATTACAATTTATAATAGTATTAATAGCAGTATTTAAGGCATATATTACATCAGGTCATTAATGATTTCTATAGAATCAATGCAATACGAGTTCTGCCTATGCTTTCTTTGATTTATTTTATGGACTATGTTCGAATATTTAGATCTTTGATTCACTTTAAATGAATTTATATGGTCTGAGATAGAAAGCAACACATTGTCATTTGTGTTTATGTATCTAACCAGTTTTATCAACACCATTTGTTGCACAGAATTTTTTTTAAAAAAACACTTTACTATACCACCATGAGATATATAGTTACAAAAGTGTTCTTAATTGGGTTTCAATCATAGAGTTTTCCACTACCCCCCCCTCCACCAGTGTCCACTTCCCACCACCAATGTCCCCTCCATGATTCCCCCCACCCCCTATGGCAGGCAATTTTCATTTCTCTCTCTTTATATATATGTATATATATGTATATATACATGTACATATATATATATATATATCTTTTACACACTGTGGCTTGCCATTCATACATTTAGATATTATGACATTCAACATCTAAATGTATATCCTTTTGCCTACTTTCAATGCTCAATTCTACACTGGCATTATCATTTACAATAATTATCGGTACACTGTTCTTTCTCTTTGTTGCCTAACCTCTGACTCCTACACATTTGCAGTAGACACTACCCACTGACAAGACCTCCTGATCCATGTTTTGTCTGGCCTTGGATATTGGTATCATGCTATTTTTTTATATCCCGAAAATAAATGAAGTCATTCTATATCTGTCCTTTTCCCCTCTGGTTAATTTCACTCAGCATGATCTTCTCCATGTCCATCCATTTATAGGCAAATTTCATAACTTTGTTTTTCCTAAAAGCTGCATAGTATTCCCTTGTGTAGATATACCACAGTTTCTTTATTCAGTCATCAGTTCTCAGGCACTGAGGTTGTTTCGAGATTCTAGCTATTGTGAATAGTGCTGCTAGGAAAATAAAAGTGCAGATGGTGATTCTGTGGTGTGTGTTTGGCTACCCAGGTTATATTCCCAGGATTGGTATGGCTAGGACAAACGAGAGTTGAGTTTTTAGTCTTTGGAGGAATGACCACATAGTTTTCCAAAAAGCCTGCAGCAGTAGATATTCCACCAACAGTGAATGAGAGTCCCTTTCTCCCACATCCACACCAGCATTTGTAGTCCTTGCTCTTTTGGATATGTGCCAGTCTCTGTGGTGTGATATGATATCTCATTGCTGTTTTAATTTGCATTATCTGATGATTAGTGATGATGAACATTTTTTCATATGCATTTTGGCCATTTAAATTTATTCCTTGTTGAATGTCCTGTTCATTTCTTTCCCCTATTTTTTGATGGAGTTGGCTGTTTTCTTCTTGTAAAGTTCTACCTGCGCCTGATATATCCTGGTATCAAATGGGTATTGAGTGAATATCTTTTCCCATTCTGTGGATTCTCTTCATATCTTGAAAACTGTTTATTTTGCAGTGAAGAAGTTTTATGTAGTCCCACATGTTTATCTTTGCTTCTAGTTGCTTTGTTCGTGGTGTTTCATCTTAGAAGATGCCTTTAGCTTCAATGTCGTGGAGGGTTTTTCCTATATTCTCTTCAACATACTTTATGGATTCAGGTCTCATGTTGAGATCTTTAATTCGTTTTGATTTGATTTGATATTTGTGCGTGGTGATAGACAGAGGTCCGAGTTCATTTTTTTTAAATGTAGCTGCACAGTTTTCCCAGCACCACTTGTTGAATAGGCTTTCCTTGCTCCATTTGGCACTTTTTGCTCCTTAATCAAAGATTAAAGAACCTGTGTTTGAGGATGGATGTCAGTATACTCAACTCTATTCCATAGGTTCATTGGTCTGTTTTTATTCAAATACCACACTGTTTTAATTACTACTGCTTTGTAGTACAGTTTGAAGTTGGGAAAAGGTGATGCCTCCCACCTTCTTTTTCCCAAGGATTGCTTTAGCTATCTGTGTGGGTTTATTATTCAATACCAATTTCGGGAGTTTTTGGTCAATTTCTTTGAAGAATGTCATGTGTATTCTTATTGGGGCCATGTTTACTCTGTATAAAACTCTAGGGAGCATTGCCATTTTGACAGAATTGATTCTCCCAATCCATGAACAGGGAATGTGTTTCTATTTCCTTGTGTCCTCTTTTATTGCTGAAGCAGGATTTTATAGTTTTCCTTGTACAGGTCCTTTATACTGTTAGTTAAGCTGATCCCTAGGTATTTGATTTTCTGTGGCACAATTTGGAATGGAATCATTTTCTTAACATCCCTTTCTTTTCTTTTCTTATTTGCATATAGGAAAGCCACTGACTTTTGTGTATTGATTCTGTACCCTTCTGTTGGATGACAGGTTTATCTAGCTTGAGAGCTTTGCTCACAGCTTAATCTATTTACATGGTTCTATTCTATGTGAACACTGATAGAGGGTGTGGCAGTTACAGAAGTGACCTTGACTCTGAATAACTTCTGACTTATTATACATCTACAAAGACTTATATTTCATCTAGATTGGGCATAGCTCCTCTTTATACCCACTGGACCCAGCGTGGACAGTTAGAATTTACCAGGAGACTGCCATCCTGGTTATGTTGAGACTATTGTATAAGATTATAGGAAGGATCATACTATTTTGCCCTCATGCAAGGGAGTGTGACCGTTTCAGTATACAGAAAACAAGATACTCAGAATCACCCTGGTGCAGATAATAAATAAGTAGGACCTTGTGGGTACCATCTAGATTACATAAAGCCCATGAAATTATACTGTAGTTACTGTATAATACTGTATAATACTGTAGTTACTGTATACGTAAAATATGAAATTTTAAACTGTAGTTACTGATATTTTTACCCTCTGTTTATTTTACATAAATTTACTTACTTTTTTCACTCTGTTTATATGTGGTTTATAATTAAAGATCCCAGACGACGTCAGCACTTTTTTGGTACTTCCTTACCCATCACCATCTTCATTACTCACCAGAGTAAGTTTTCTAGATCTGTTTTCAGGGTTGTTGCCTTTAGCATTTGTTATTCCCTTACTATGTTTCTCTATAAACAATTTATGATAGAAATCATTCTGTACTGCTCTTCTTCTGACTGACTTAATTCAGCATCAGAACTTTTAGGACCACTCATGTAATAGATAGTGAAAATTGCATGTTTTATTTTCATCTTTTTTAATTACTGAGTAACACTCTATGTATATATGCAACATTAAACAAACAAACAAACATACAAACAAACAAACAAACCAGTAATCTGGTTTCTCTGAAACTTGAGTTGTTTCCAAACTATGTGAATAAAACAATAGGCTATGTGACTAGAATTGTGATGAATATAGGAATATTAATATCTTTTTGGAAATCGGTTTTGGGCCCTTGGTACAGATGCCAAGAATAGAATTTTCTATATCACATGCGAGCTAAACACTGTTTTTTGAGAAGTTTCCATATAGATTCTAGAGTGAATCAACCAATATATCCACTAATATTAGATAAGAGCTCTTTTTTTCCCTACATCCACACCAACTCCAGTTGTTTTCCTTATATTATATATTCAACAATTTTAGTGGTTTGAGGTGATATCTCACTGTTTTGCATTTCTTTGATAAATGCAGAACACTTTTTTCCCCATAAGTCAGATGTGTACACTTTGGGACTCAAACATTTTCTCAAGATTTATCAAATATAACTTTTTTGTCCTTTGCAATATTTTTAAATGTTTAAGAAAATCATTTTGAAAAAATATTTGAGTTTCTTTGGTTTAGAAAATTTTTTCTTCTGATATACTATTTTTTCTTTTTTTAACCTTGATTATAAAACTCTTAAAATATGAGAATTTTTATTTTTTAATACTTTCATGTATTTTTAGTCGATATGCTAGTGTTTGAAATAATAAATTCACTGTCAGACATCCACTTTGCATTTAAAATTGTTTTGACTTCCTTAAATGATACTATATACACATTATCACCCAAATTTATGTATCTCCAAATCTATTATTCTTTCTCCAAAAAGCTAGTATTGCTTTGTGGATGATATGATATTGTTATCAAACATTTCAAGAATGCTAAATGAGATATAGAGAATTACCTGTATAGGAGTCTATATATCTTTATATATTATGTATTGTATTAAATATATTATCATAAATTGTGATAAATTGTGGCTTGATTGTGGCTATTAGTTATAAAATAAGTCAATAAGCAAAACCTAAAACCTACCAAATGTTAAGAATATAAAAGTTGGATGTGCTTATACAAAGAACAGGAGTTGGATATTAGGTTTTCCTGATGAAAAAGCCTCTTTAATTGGTTCTACAACTGAGAATTTTTCTATTGAATGCATAACCCCCATAGAGGAAACAGATAACTCTGATATTGCTGGTCTACTTCCTTCTCAATCTTCATCCCCCCCCCCCCATAGTTAATTCAGTACCTCCTAGGAACTCCTCATTCCAAATTCTCTTAAATTAATATTCATCTTTCTTTTCTCTCCGTGTTTTGAACTCAGATCCAGGAGCTCAAAACAACTCATATGTGCACATTAAATAGCTCTACAAGCAGTTCAAATTAAAATGATCTTTGTATGTTATTTCAGGATGCACCATTTTATAAAGGAAGTTATTCTACTAAATAATAGTTCTAATATTTCTATTAGTTTTCATTGTAATTTTTTAATATTTTTATTTAAATGTTTTAATTGTAATATTTCTCTATAAAACATAAGAAATGGTTGAAAAAATCAGCATCTGTGTAGAGCTCTCAATTACTTTAATTACAGAGCTAATACATTTACTGCTTAAATATTGTAATAAAAATCAATAAAGAGCAATTCTTTATATCAATAATGCAAAAATATTGCCTATATATGATCTTAATAAGTATTTTTTATTGATTTTACTAATAAAAATACTCAAAGTGATGCTTGTTCTCATAACATATGCTATATCTAGAGAAATATTAATATGACATTTTATTTAATTGCAGCATACGAGAATTGAAAGTTCTACTAACCTATGCTTAAAGATTTTCAGATTTTCAGTAAGCAGTAATTACTCTAATTTCCCTTAATAAATATTACTATCCTTTTTCTGATTATAAAATGTATGTATCTCTTATTAAATTATAAATATCAAAGCTAAAAAGAAAAATCATGCCTATTTCCATTTTTATCTCTTTAGATGGTAGATATACTAGTCTATTTTACTATTTGGAATGTGACACATAGTTATCTTTCATGCATAAAATATAGTTGACCTAATAAAAGAATGATTTTATCTTATTAAAATGTATCTTTTAATTAATAGAAAAACATACTTTCTTTTAAGAAAAAGAGATAAGTAACTATTTTTTATCTGTGACCATTTAGTGATTGCTCTCATTTTCCCCTTTTTATGCTGGTAACCCTTTCAAAATAATTCTAGAATACATTTAGCAAATGATAATAGAATTTCAATGGCTTATTGTTCCTCTTATATATTATCTTGATAAAGCTAGTTTTGCCTGATGATTCCAGATTAAAGCTTTCAAATTTATAATAAAATTTATACTGATGCATACTTTATATGCATATTATATCTGATTATTTTTATTCATAATACTCCTATTTAGCTTTTTGCTTCTTAAATAGTAAGTGGTTAATGATTAGTTGTTGATTAATATTTACATTTTGATGAAATATTAAATATTTAGTAATCTGTGAATATATCATTTTAAAGCATTTAAATTCAAAATAGTTTTATTAGTGATAAGCTTACATTTAGAAAATAAAGATACATATTATAAACTCCTCTAAAATATATTTTCCCAAATTTATTTCATTCCAATAGAAAATAACTATTTTTATGCATACCTTACAGTGCAAAAATGTGTATACTTCAAAATTTTTACTTATTTTTAGGGTCAGAACTAGAATATTTAAGAACCTTAAGATGGTGATTGAACTTAGAACTTTGAACATACTAAACATGTCTGCCTCTTGAGCAATACTTTCTGTCCAATTGTATATAAGAAATATTTGGGTTCATTTCTTCTCCCATTTTTTAATGGGGGTTGTTTGTTTTCTTCTTGTAAAGTGAGAAGAAATGAACAGAAACTTCAGCAAGGAAGAAATTCGAATGGCCAAAAAACATATGAAAAAATGCTCATCATCACTAATCATCAGAGAGATGCAAATCAAAACAACAATGAGATACCACTTTACACCACAGAGACTGGCACATATTCAAAAGAGCAAGAACAACAAGTGCTGGCGTGGATGTGGGGAAAAGGGGACACTCATCCATTGTTGGTGGGAATGCCGGCTGGTACAGCCTTTCTGGAAAACAATATGGACATTCCTCCAAAGACTAGAAATTGAACTCCCATTTGACCCAGCCATACCACACCTGGGAATCTACTCTGGGAAACCAAAAATACGCAGCAGAAACACCATCCCTACTTTTATGTTCATAGCAGCATTATTCACAATAGCCAGAATCTGGAAGCAACCAGAGTGCCTGAAAATAAATGACTGGATAAAAAGCTTTGGTACATCTACACAATGGAATACTATGCAGCTGTTAGGAAAAATGAAGTTATAAAATTTGCCTATAAATGGATGGACATGGAGAAGATTATGTTGAGCGAAATTAGCCAGAAGGAGAGAGACAGATACAGAATGACTGCATTTATCTGCATAACATAAATATATATGTACATATTATGCTACCAATATCCAAGGTCAAGTGAAACATATATCAGGAGGTCTTGTCAAAGGTGGAAATTATCACAAACGTGTGGGAGTCAGAGGCTAGGTAAGACAGAAAATGGAACAATGTGCTAACAATTGTCGAGGGCACTAATGCCAACCTAGAACTGAGCATTAAATAGAGGCAAAAAGATACACATGACAACCCTTTAATGTATGTTCTGTAATCCATAGTCTGGAGGGAAAGAAAAGAGAAAGAGAGAGAAATGGAAAGAAATAAAGAACCTGCCATGGAGGGGGCTGGGGAGGGGGAGGGAAGCGGAGACGTTGGTGGTGGGAGATGGGCACTGGTGGCGGGATGAGTGCTGGAACACTATATGACCAAAACCCAAATATGAACCTTTTAATTAATTGTATATCTTTGTAATTGTAAAAAAAAATTAAAAAAAATGAATGTGGGATTCTCCCTGGGGTGTGAGGCAGCCACTCACGCCACTTATTAAAAAAAAATTGGGGAGTATTGTCTTAATAAATTAATGATAATAAGAAACACAAACATAAAATTTAAATGTACAATATTAGTAACATATATAAAATGAGACCACAAATCCTTCTTGTGAGGACAAGCAGAATATTGTTGTGACTAAGATTTATCAAATATAACTAGCCTTTCTAATAAACAATATTTTGTAAGACTTTATGGAACTAGTACCAGATTAATTTAAATCAATCTTTTAACAGAGACATCAGCTATGTTACAGAATCAATTATTTAGAATGATCAAGGGAAAAACTACATTAAATATAGAATAACTTAATATTAATGAACATTTACAATCCTTTTATAAAATGTTAATTTTATTTCTCTTGTATGGAAAATGGCACAACTCTTGAAGCAATCTTATTATAAAGTAGCTATTTTAGAATACCAATGTAGAAAAATAATACAAGCAATAGTAAATGATGATTCATTGATTGTAATAATAATAATAACATAATTCTTTCTATTTTCTGGTAACTAGGCATAGACCCCAAACAAAGCCATCTATGTATCTTTAAATTAAAAAAAAATAGTAACTGACACTGGAAATTTCTAGAATGTGTACTTGTATTAAATAAAAGCAATTATGCTAACAGAATTGTATTAAGTTGAACATGTTGAGTTACAAACTTTAGAAAATTTATTTATATAATTAATGCTCATGAATAGCTGCTAAGACTAATATTGAATTAAGAAACTGAATGAGTACTTGGTTGAGAACAACCAGCTGGTTAGCTGATAACAAATACAGTGAAGGAAATTCCCTATAAGACATTGCTCTATAAGACATTGCTTTGTCTATATTTGAAAGCTCAAAACTGTTTTCATTTGTAGAATCTGAAGCATAAGTCAGCTTTGGAGAAAAAGATAACACTGCATAAGAAAATATCATTTTCTTCTAGAGGATCTCTGCTTAATTTTCAACCTCTATATATGTGTTTTGATTCAATATTCCTAGAGTATACACTTTAAAAATCACTCAAGTAGATTTTATTTATTTATCTAATTTCTGTAATTTGCTTTTATTCTGACTGTTTTGAAATCCTTGAGGTGACCAATATAGTTCTTTCTCAAAGTGATGGGATTTGTAGATCACATTCTAATAAATACTTACTATGGCTATCTTATTTTACATAATTCTAAACTGCTAAGGTAGCATTATTGTAAAGAGATGAATTAAGTTTTTAGTTAAAGGAGTGAATTACTTTACAAATACAATATTTCTAAAAGAATGAATTCTAGGTTAAATGAAAAGTTAATAAAATTGACTAGAGATATTCTCAGAATAAATAAATATAAATGTGACCAGAAAAATGGGGAGAATTAAGTACATAGATTTATGTAATGAAGCAAAAAAGACTGAGGATGTAATCTTCATAAGAAAATGGCAATAGGAATCTTTGTTCATCAATCATACTGTAAGTTCAGACAAGCTCAAAAAAGAATAAATAAATAATAAGAGCCAGATTAATATCACAATTAGGAAAATTCTATATAAGCAACTAAAGGGTTAATGTAAGCATTCTACTCAGTATAAAATAATTTGCATTCATTAATTTAACATCTCTGGCCTATTTTACCTATCTTCATGAATACCAAGAATTTAAAACTTGGGTAAGGAAATGCTCATTTCCTCCTCTATTATCCTGGGTAAGTTTACCAGGGATAATACTAATCCTTAATATTTCACCAATGAATTGGACCCACTCACTGAGATGATAACTATTAAATAGAAAGTAAATCAGCAATGTATTATTATCAAGAATTCAAAAGAGAAATCATTGCAGTACATCCTGACCATAGAGAGTCGTCAAGTATCTGGGGCTGATTACTCACTTAGGACACCTACATTAAAACATATCATTATGTTTTCTAACAAAATTCTGATAATCATATTGAAATGATAGGATTTCAATATGGATCATGGATTAAATAACTTATCTAGCATTGTCTGCATCATTTGTTGTGATACACTTGTTCAGAGTTCACAAGAGTATAAAATTATGTATCCTTTTCAAATATTTAAGATGGCACTTAAAATGCTTATTTGCCTAAATGTTTTAATGTAATTTGAAGCATTTGTATAGTGAGCATTAAATGATTTAATGCAATTTGAGATATTTGTTATTAGTAAGCATGATATTTATTTATTCATTAATTCACTGTTCTATATCTAACCTACACAATCTAAAAAATCGCAATTTGATAAATGCCATTTCTCATTGTAAATACATTTGTGCATGGCCTTTATAATTAAAATTTTTAATCGTTTTCCCTATTCCGTCTCCACCCTCAAAATTTGATGATACAGTTTTATACCTGACAAGATCATATTGAATGTCTTATTATATATCTCTAGAAAAAGTATTAATCTAGATATACATTTCTTCCTACAATAAAAAGAGGATAGAGATTGCATATTAAAAGTATAATAACATGATTTTTATAAGAAAATAGCAATATTGTTCTATGAGTTTGTATAAATTACAGTGAATTGTAAATACTAATTTGCCTCCAATATGCATTTTGTTATTTTTAATAATAATTCTTTGCAAGTAAATTTCATCTCTTTGGAACACAGGGGGTAACCAGGAGGGGAGATGTGTTTAGGAAAGACCCGTCTCAACAAAGATCCCGGCAACCTCAAGACTTCCACTCCACACAATCATGGACATGCTTCAAGCCGGAATCACATGCTACAGGGCAGAATCCACTGCTAGGATGAGCCCCACCTATGAAAACTCCAGGTACGCAGCTTTCTGCGACTGAACTCCAGGCTTTCACGGAGCCTGGGATTGGGACCCTCCCCAATCTCCTGTGCTCCAGAAAGGCCCATGGTCGTATACATGAACTGCCTCAGACAGGAAAGTCATTTTATCAGCGGCCGTGATCCAGAGACTCCTCTATAAACCTCCAAAGAGACGACAGTTGAATAACTCCAGTTGCAGTCACTGCAATTCTTGGGACATGCAGCTGCTTTCGTGGCCCAGGGACATGTCAAGCTGAAGAATCCTGTTAAACCTATATTGCATTACATTTTATGGATTTTAGTAAGGCGCCCAGTAACAAAATGTGCAGCCACAATGCCTAATCTGTAACAACCTATCAGAAATTTCTTATAAAAAAAAAGGGCTCAGTGGCCAAATTGTTTCATTGGGAAATTGGACAATTGTTATAAAACTTCTTCTAAGAATATATTTCTCTACCATATATCAGCAGACAGCCGCTGCCAGCTCTTGCCAGGCTCTGGCAAACTACCCGTGTCATATTTGATAAGCCAAAACCCAGTAACAATTATAGACCTCATTCCCATAACCTGAAGGAATGATCTGAGGCTATTCATGTTCCTGGAGCGAGCAGATGCCCTTTGGCTACACTAGCACTTGACAGGACGTATGGAGATGTCACTGGTTCCCGCTCAAGCAAATCGATGAACAACAGGTAGACAAGTGATACAAGTGCTATCAGCAGACTACATACAACAAACAATAAACAAAAAATTAATTACTAAGTATCTGCTTAGGACAGGCTCTAGCAGAAGTTGTGGAAATCTGAAATAACTGTTTTCAATAGTTGCAATTGTGGTGGATTTGGGATTGATTATTGAACATTTATTTATAAGAGATTAATTTGAATAACTACGCCAATATTGAGTAGAAGACCATTCCTATTGATAGTTTCATAAGTGGAACAAGAACACTTTGCAGGACTGAGCGATAGCACAGCAGGTAGGGCGTTTGCCTTGCAAGAGGCCGACCTGGGTTCGATCCCAGCATCCCATATTGTCCCCCGAGTACTGCTAGATGTAAATTATGAGTGGAGAGTCAGGAGTAACCCCTGAGCATTGCCAGATGTGAGCCAAAAACAAACAAACAAAAACAACAACAGCAAAAAAAAACATTGCCCAGCTCACAAGCATGTAACAACCCAGTAAAAAGGTGATAACTTTAGCAATATCATTCTGAGATATATGTTCTAACAAGCAAATATAATTAGAACCTGCTAAGCATGGGGTTGGGTTGGGTGGAAAACAAGGGGTTTTGGTGGTGGTAAGGGCACATTGGTGGTGGGACTGGTGCTGGAATATCGAATGACTGAAAAAACTGTATTATGAACAAATTTGTAAATCATGGTGTTTAAATAAAATTATTTAATAACAAAGTTTCATCTTTTCTCCCTTTCTGTAAGCTCCTACAAAATATACCCTATGATGCCAAACTCTAGGTATATAATACCTACCTAGTGCTAAGATTGACATTGTACAAAATGTGGGAGAAAGAATACCTGAAAGAGGTTGCTGTTTACTGACACAAATATGAATCAGTTTTTTTAAATATAGTTAACATTTATTTTAATTCAGTCACACATTTATTTATTTATTTATTTTAAGTTACAAAGTTACTCAGGACTTTATTTTGTATAGTGTTTCAATGTCAATCCCTCACCCAATGCCCACTTCACCCCCCAAGCCCCCTACCCCTCTTTGCCGCCCACCCACCAGTCTGTCTCCCCAAGAGTCACTTTTTTTTATCAAACTGTTACTGTCAGAACTGCATTTTAGGCATATAACCTTCCTTCTCCCAGTTGCCAACTCCCTCCACCAACTGCCCCTCCTTTCCCTCACCCCTGTAAGTGTTCCCTGCTAAACAGTTCTAACGTTTGCAGGACTCCAGGGCGGCGCATCGCTCTGATTGCCTCCACAAAATCACTCTTGTATCTCTGGGCAGTTTATCCCTGATCACTGTTTATTCCAGACCCTTATTAACAAGCTTCCCAAACCCCCCTGAAAAATAAAACAAATGAAGTTTGTAGGCTTGGGGAATATTTAACTGGATTGGTGTTGGTCCTGTGGTACAGTAACATGCCATCTCAGAACCCCCCTCTACATTTCAGCAACTTTCCAGCTCGAGACCTAAGGGCATTGGACCCTCCCTGCTTTCCATAAATGAACGCAGTTGAACACTTCAGGTTCCCTCCCCACCTTAGAGTTTCCGCTGTGTCGCCATCTTGGCCTACAGTGGCTGGGGTCTAGCCTGGAATCTAAGCATCGGGTTTCTCTTTTTGATTTGTATGCCTGAACCTGTGATAAGTAAAGTCTTTTAAAACCGCACGCCCTGAGTCACCATTCCCCAGCTAAAGGAACAGTTCGAACGCGTTCTTTGTTTCCAAAGTCATTGGAATTCTGTTTTTCACCACTATGATTCATAAAATGAAAGATCATTATGTGGTGCTTTTTCTCCCTCTGACAAACTTTAAACAGTATCATACTCTCCAGATCCAGCTATGGCCTTATCTTTCATAATGCCCAAGTTATGTTCCATTGTGTATATGTACCATAATTACTTTATCCTGTCATCTATTCCCAGACACCTGGGTTGTTTTCCCATTTTGGGTCTTGAGGATTGTGGGGCAAGGAACATAGTTGTGTAATTGTCTTTTGTCCATTGTCTTTTTTGTCCATTATACCTTTAGGGTATTTTCTGAAAATTGTAATTGCTGGATATTTTTAGGAATATCCATATTATTTTCCAGAAAGGCTGAATCAATGGACATTTCCACACAGAGTGGATGAGAGTTAATTTTTGCACATCCATGACAACACTGGTTGTTTTTGTTATTTTTGATATTTCTGAGTCTCTGCGGTGTATAGTGACAACTCATTGCAGTTTCAGTTTGCATCTCCTTGATGATTGCTAATGCAGAGCATTTTTTCATGTTTAAATTGGCCATTTGTAGTAATTCTTTGAGGAAATTTTTGTTGGGATAGGATGATTTTCTTGTAAAGTTCCACTAGTGCCTTACATATCTTTGATATTAACTCTTACTCAGATAACTAACTGCTGGCAAAATAACTTCTCCATAGACAGTCTATGGGCTATCTTTATATCTAGTCTTTGTTTTCTTTGAAGTTCAGAAACTTCTTAAATTAATGTAGTCCGATTTGTATATCTTTGATGTCTCTTGCTTAGTCAAATGTTGATCATTTTAATACTAAAGTAGAAAAAATATATTGAATATCATTGTGAGTTTGTGATGAAAGAAGATACTACCACCCTCAATACACTCAATACTTCTAAACACTAAGATAGAAATGCAGGATTTGACAATATCCAGAGAACAAAAGAAACACATTTACAGTCCCAGAGATTTACTGCACAGAGAAGAATGTGCTTACATTGCATGTGGTCAACCAGAGTTTCTTCCCTAGCACCTATACAGTCCCCCAGTCACAGCCAGGTGTGATTCACAGGACCAGCAGTAAGCACTGAGCACAAGTCTGTGTGATCCTCAAACAAAAAACAAAAGAAGGTCACTTTGCTTATTAAACAAAATGTATTGTTTTGCTGTATCACTGTATCACTGTCTTCCCATTGTTCATCTATCTGCTGGGGTAGGTACCAGTAACATCTCCATATGCCCTGTCACAATCAAGTGTAGCCCTAGGGCATCTGCTTGCTCCAGGGACAGGAAGAGCCTCAAACCATTCTTCAGGTCATGGAATTGAGGTCCATAATTGTTACTAATTTTTTGCATGACAAATAAAACACGGGTAGCTTGCCAGGCTTTGCTGTGGAATTATTTTGTTAATTCATAGTAATTTTGAACTTCTATTATCTTCCTGCAGTAGTAATATTCAGTTTCTAATTCCAAACTTTGTCTTAATCCAGTGAGGGAGTCCTATAGATAGACTATGACTTAATTAAAGGAAACTTTGCAGGCATTGTTATTGCAAATATCTTTTTAATGTTGCTGTTTGACACTTTTGTGTATTTTTATCCCTAGGCAGTATCCTTGAGTTAGATCCAGAAAGGTGAGTTGACCTTTATTTGCAAAAACATAAGAAAAGTAATTGAAAAAGAGGAGGTGGGAAAAGAAAAGTGGCACATTTTCAGATACATCAAGAAAGACATTCTGTTTTGGGATCTGAGAAATGATCTCATTGAAACTGCCTGCATCTCTGTACCCATAGAAGCCTTTATCCCAGAAAACAGTGTATTTCAGACTGGGATCCATCATATCTATATTAGAGTATATTGAAACCTTTATTATCATTGTGGCTACATTCCGACTTAATACAAATAAAAACTTACAACAAAATATTTATTTTTTAATTATTTTAGTTTCTGCAGGTCTGGAGTTTGGGCAGGTCTAGTTGGGGCCAAATGCTAAAGAACAAGCCCATGCAAAGATGCACCACACCAATACACAGGGTCTTTTTCCAAGCCCACACATTTATTGGCATAATTTTCTTACTCTTAACTGCAGGAGTCAGTTACTGGGTTGGCTACATGTCCATGAGGGCCTCCATTTTCCACACCCGAATTCCCCCTCATCAGAACTTCACCCAGCAGACCAGCCTATCACAGCCTGGCTCATCGAGATCCACCCTGCTGCAGTCTTTTTTAATCCGGCCCAGGTATGCTGATACAGAGACAGACATGGAGCAGAGCTGCTACTGGCTCTCCCTGTACCCAGCCACTAATGAGGTGCCCAGGAGGGATGGCAGGTGCTAGCCCTGGCCTGCCACCTCAGCAGAGCCTCACAACAAGCCAGACGACCCCCCACTCCATGAGGGCCTCCATTTTCCACACCCAGACTTCCCCCTCGTCAGAACTCCATCCAGCAGACCAGCCTATCACAGCCTTGCTTGTACAGCCTCAAGCGGCCACGTGGTTCATCAATATATGCTGGATTTTGAGATGACTACAAGAGTATGCTACCCACACGGCAGAGCCTGGCAAGCTACCCGTGTCATATTTGATATGCCAGATGCCAGTAACAATTATTGACCTCATTCCCATGACCTGATGGAATGGTTTGAGACTCTTTATGTTCCTGGAGCAAGCAGGTGCCCTTGGGCTCTACTTGCATGAGACAGGTCATATGGAGATGTTACTGGTGCCCACTCGAGCAAATCGATGATGAACGGGAAGACAGTGATACAGTGATACAGTGAACTGCAGTTGAAAAGCTCCTGGTTATTTTATCAGACAGGGGAATTTTCTGTATGTCTCTCTGATATTGATCTTTGAATATAAAGTTTCACCTAACATAAGGACAGTTTGGTGGTGATGGCATGAGTAACTTTAATATATCAGCAGTATAAGCATTGACACTGGTGATCAAACTGGGTTGGCTACATGAAAGGCAAGTGCCTATGCCCTACATTATCTCTCCAGCTCTGTACAGGGTATCTTTGGGGGGGGGTGAGGAGGACCTGGACAAACAAGGTATTTTCTCTTTGGCTAAAAGAAAGAGTTAAAGTCTATTAACCCAGGAAGCTTCCCTGACTTTGAAGAGTAGCAGAGTACTCATTTAGCATACAAAGAAGAATCAGGGGCCACTGTGATAGCACAGAGGGTAGGATGTTTGCCTTGCTTGCTACCGACCCGGCTTCCATCCTGGCATCCCATATGGTTCCCTGAGCACCACCAGGACTAATTCTGAGTGCAGAATCAGGAGGTAACCCTGAGTATTGCCCAAAATGCAGAAGAAGAAGAAGAAGAAGAAGAAGAAGTAGAAGACAAGAAGAAGATGAAGAAGATGTAGAAGAAGAAGAAGAAGAAGAAGCAAGAAGAAGAAGAAGAAGAAGATGATGAAGAAGAAGAAGACGAAGAAGAAGAAGTAGAAGAAGAAGAAGAAGAAGACGAAGAAGGCGAAGAAGAAGTAGAAGAAGAAGAAGAAGAGTGAAGAAGATAGAAGAAGAAGAAGAAGAAGAAGAAGAAGAAGAAGAAGAAGAAGAAGAAGAAGAAGAAGAGAAGAAGAAGAAGGAGAAGAAGAAGAAGAAGAAGAAGAAGAAGAAGAAGAAGAAGAAGAAGAAGAAGAAGAAAGAAAGAAGAAGAAGAAGAAGAAGAAGAAGAAGAAGAAGAAGAAGAAGAAGAAGAAGAAGAAGAATTTGGCAGATGGAATAAGAATAGGTAGATGGAGAGTAAGTCATGCAGACATGTATACTTAGAAACTTCGTTTTCAGCAGTGAGGAAATGCCTACATGCCCCTAATGTATTGGTTAAATCTTATTCTTCCAGTTGTCCTCTATCAATCCTTGCCTTTTCAAATAGAGAGAAGGCTTGGAGATATCTACTCTATGACTTGAAATAAAGGGAAATTTTCCTCCATGCTTGTGCTTCTTCTTTCATTACTGGTCTTGGTAATAGACTCCTTTCATTTTGGTCTAAGTATCTTTAATGTATAGATGATAAAAGTGAATAAAGTTGATGTTTGAAAAATATCCTAAACTAAAATCCTTCAAGTTAAATAGGCCACTCGGCAATAAAGGAAACTGCATAACAAGTAAAACTCCTTGGGAGAAAGAATAAGCATGTGTGCAAGATTTAATTGCCTCAGTCTAATTAGTTTTAGACTAGGACTATAAAACTTAGAAACAAAGATAAATATTTCAGCTAATTTCCCTATGTACTTTGAATAAAAAGGATGAAAATGGTTCTCAAAATTGAATGTTATGAAGTCATTTGCAAAGTATAGAAGTCAGTTCTTTGATGTAATGAAGTGTCCTTTACAGTTTAAGAGACTTTCGAAGAGCTGACATTTTACTCATAAAGAATATGGCTCTGTGGCTTCATTATGACTTCTTGAAATAATTTGAACTTTTAGACATTTTCATCTGCCAGCTCAGGACACATCTATACACTAACTGATGTTTAATAGCAGCATAGGGCATTGAGGCTCAAAGTTATTCCAACTTTCATGACCTAATTCTCTGGCAAGGCGACAACATGTTGAAAGTCTCTGATAATGCCTAATTTCTTTTTTCTCCCAACCCTTACTAAGAAAGGTGCACATTAAGTGGAGTTTTCTTAATCAGAAGGTCACTGAGAAGCGAATATCATTATGGAACAATTCAATGCATCACTTCCTTTCTTTTGATCAGCTTGATTCCCTTCACTGGAGGCTCAATAACTACCCTCTAAGTGGTCTCCTGTGCATGATTACCTTGAGGCAGTCGAGATGATGCTACATTAGAGAGGTGAGAAAGAGCAATATCAAAATAGAAATTACTATGTATAAGTTTGCAAATGAGTCTGTAATGTTCTCTCAGCCACCTTCACTAAGAAGGGAAATATGGTGATTTTACTGTGAGTTACAGAGATTCAGTTCCTCCTACCTTTTGCTAGGAAGCTGTTAAATCTGTGACATATGGTTTCATTTAGAACTGATAATTTCATTTTACAGAATAGTTACTTTAATGGACTTTCAACTCATAAAGTTGGTGTGGTTTATCCCTGTATAACTTTATACAAAAGAACATACATTCTCATCTAATTCAAAAAGATATTCATGGTGTATTTTATTTTGGGAATCATGTGTTTTTTATAGAAAGGGATGCTATATTTTAATGATAAATTTGTGCACTTATAATTTGTTGACCTCATACTCTATCCAATGCATAATTTATTATTTCTATTTGAAGAATAAAACATAAGAAAGAAGGAATTATTTACAGACTGCAATTATTTGATAAGAGATAACCTAATTTCTAGCACAGGGTCTGGGAATAGAAAACTTTTAAACATTCTTTGTTAAATTAGCAAGTGAATTATTTTATTAGTAATTCTTATAATATGTACTAACATATGCATTGTTTGCATAAATAAATCCACTATACTTATACTTAGTAAGTACCAACATAAAGGAACTAAGGACCTGAGATTTGATCCTCAAATACTTAGAAATATGACATAGTTTAGAGGCAGTGAAATTTTTTAAGGGCTTTTATATTTAGGGCTTACTCCTCCCTCTGTAGTCAGAGATTGCTTCTAGTGATGAACGGAATATGTGGAGTGACAGGGGGACTATAATTGGAAAAGCAGAGATCAAACAGGCTAGTTGCATGCAAGACAGGTGCCTTTTCTATACTCTTAATCCCTTGAAGTTTCACTGTATCACTGTCTTCCTGTTGTTCATCAATTTGCTCGAGCGGGCCCCAGTAACATTTCCATATGTCCTGTCACAAGCAAGTGTAACCTAAGGGCATCTGCTTGCTCCAGGGATAGGAAGAGCCTCAAATCATTCCATTCAGGTCATGGAAATGAGGTCCATAATTGTTACTAGTTTTTGGCATAACAAGTTAATAAAACACTGGTATCTTGCCAGGCTCTGTTGTGTAGGTGGTATAGTCTCAGTAGAAGGCTCTCATCTCTAGCATTTACTGATGAAACTTAAAGAAAAGATCACTTTTTATCTTGGATGGACTCTGAGGAACCTAGCTGTGGGTCTGGCATGGGTTTATTTCTTCATAAATGTTGTAAGAAAAATTTGAGAAAAGAAAGTGTGGCGCAGTTATAGTATTTAAAGTATATAAATGTCTAATATTTACCTCAATGTATATTTATAATGTTATGCCTAAGCCTTTTTAGTTATGTATAAAATCCATCTTCCATTCTTAACAAGTAAATGAAAATATTGCATGCTACAGGATTCATTTATTTACACAACCCTTTTTAAAGTTATACTAAACTGCATTGAAAATGACTATATTGAATTTCTTTCCATTTTGAGTGTTCTTGGTTCTAAGAATCTGAATTTTTTTTCACCCAAACAGACTTTATCATTAAATTATGAACATTTTAAAGTCTTAAAAACATTTCATTGCTCATAATCTTTCCCTATTATTCTACATTACCGGTTTAGAGTAAGCCAGAGATAATCTGCTTTCTAGTCCTTGCTAGAAGGAGCCCTAAACAGCAACTGAAACACAAATGTACCAATTTGTAACCAGGAAGATCCACTCTTATAACAGAGCTCCCTCCCAGAGAAATGCTTCTCTACATCTCTTTCTTGCTGGCTCAAAACAAAGCAATTGGCCTGAATCCCAAGAATGATTGCTTTGCTGTACTGTAGATACAAGGGGCAGACACTATTTTGGTGTGTCAGGAAGAGCTGAGTGGTGATATCATCCAGGCAAAGAAAAGATTTCTTTATCTTTCTTTGAAGAATGTGAATGCCATAGATGCTTGTATAATGAAAAAGTAGCACCCTGGTAGTGCCAAAGCTTCATTTTTCCTGCCTTTATTTGTGTTTCAAATCATGTTTCTGAAATTTCTGACAGACCATTCTGGTATTTGCAATAAGTATACATAATGGCTGAGAAGTACTTTTGCATATTAGGCAACGTTTTGTTAAATCTGCCCATGTATGAAAAAATGAATTGAGATTGTGACTCTAACTTCAGATTTAAAAAATTGCAAATATATTTTTTTAATTAATTTAAATGATTAAGTCGTAAAATTTTCAAATCTAAAATCTTGATGTTAAAATTATTTTGACTTAAAAAATCTTCTATAAATGTTATTTCTATTCTGATTTTGAAACTCTATTGACAAAAAATTTATCTTGAAAAAAAGTCTTTTTAAAGTTCACTCCTTCATTTGTTTTAGTTTCTGTTTTTTTTTTTTTTTTTTGGGGAAGGGGGTTCAAAACTGGTAGGGCTCAGGTTTCTTCCCTGGCTCTATAAACTGGGATTATTTCTGGCTGGACTCAGGGAACCATGCATGGTTCTGGGAATCAAACCCAAAGTTGACGGCAAGTAAGCCCAGCACCCTACCCATGTTGCTATCATTTAGCCCTTTATTGTCATGTTAAAGAACAAATATCTATTTTATGAACACTTCTGATGAAGTGACTTTATTATATTTTAACAAGATCGATGTGAATAAATATAATGTATCACAGTAGAAACATAAATGGTAATTTTGAGTAGGAAAAAATAAATATGCAGTAGGGGCAAATTTTATTCTATTTTATTTGTTTTTTATTTTTTAAATTTTATGGGGCAGAGCTGACATGGGGCAGAGCTGCTACTGGCTCTCCCTGTGACCAGCCGCTCACAGGCGCCCGGGAGGGATGGTGGGTTCTAGCCCTGGCCCACCATCCCAGCAGAGCCTTGCAACAAGCCAGACGACCCCCACTCCATGAGGGCCTCCATTTTCCACATCCGGACTTCTCTCTCGTCAGACCTTCACCCAGCAGACCAGCCTATCAAAGCCCGGCTCATCAATAATTGCTGGACTTAGAGATGCCTACAAGAGTATGCTACCTGCACTGCAGAGAGCCTGGCAAGCTACCCGTGTTGTATTTGATATATATGGCCAAATACCAGTAACAATTATAGACCTCATTCCAGAATGGATTGAGGCTCTTTATGTTCCTGGAGCAAGCAGATGCCTTGGGCTCTACTAGCATGAGACAGGACATATGGAGATGTTACTGGGGCCCGCTCGAGCAAATCGTTGATGAACGGGAAGACAGTGATATAGTGATTTATTTATTTATTTAATTTATTTTATTTATCACAGTATCACTGTCTTCCCGTTCATCACTGATTGGCTCAAGCGGGCACCAGTAACATCTCCATATGACCTGTCTCATGCAAGTAGAGCCCAAGGGCACCTGCTTGCTCCAGGAACATTAAGAGCCTCTAACCATTTCATCAGGTCATGGGAATGAGGTCTAAAATTGTTACTGGTATTTGGCATATCAAATATGACACGGGTAGCTTGCCAGGCTCTGCTATGCGAGTAGCATACTCTTGTAGTCATTTCTAAATCCAGCATTTATTGATGAACCGCACAGCCGGGCTGTGATAGGCTGGTCTGCTAGGTGGAGTTCTGATGAGAGGGAAGTCCGGACGTGGAGAATGGAGGCCCTCATGGAATGGGGGGGGTCGTCTGGCTTGTTGCAAGGCTCTGCTGGGGTGGCGGGCCAGGGCTAGAACCCGCCATCCCTCCTGGGTGCCCGGGGGGGGGCGGGAGTGCCAGTAGCAGCTCTGCATCATGTCTGTGAGTCTCTTATTATTATTATTATTATTATTATTATTATTATTATTTATGAAATATCACTGCAAGGGGAAGGCAGGATTTTCCATCTGAGGAGGGGGTCAGCATTGGGACCCAGATGGCATCTAGCTGGTATGTCAGCCTGCAGACATTATATGGTAAGGTTAACCATCACCAGAAACTTGACAGCTGTCCTCAGGATGTAATGAAAAAAAAAATGGTTTCAGAGATGGTGCAGTATTACTCTGGAAATTTGATCTGACCTGGAGTCTTTGATTTTGGGCTATCCCCAACAATGCTCAGGGCTGATTCCTTGCTCAACGACCACTTGTGGTGGACACAGTGGACCATATATGATGCTCGAGTTTGAACCCAGGTTGGCCACATGCAAGGCAGGTGCCCTACCTGCTGTACTATCTCTCCAGTTTTGGGCTTGATTTTTTGTCATTTATTTCATACATTGTTTGGTTTTTAATTTACTTAGGTAACTAGAAGAAGAGAAAAGAAGAGAAAAGCAGATCTCTTCCTGTTGAGGTTCATCAGTAAAGCTCGAGATGAGAGCCTACTACTGTGAGTGTACCACCTACATGGCAGAGCCTGGCAAGCTACCCATGTTGTATTTGACATGCCAAAAAACAGTAACAGTTTTAGGTCTCATTCCCATGACCTGAAAGAATGATTTGAGGCTCTTCGTGTTCCTGGAGCAAGCAGATATCCTTGGTTTACACTTGCTTGTGACAGGATGTTTGGAGATGTTACTGGTGCCCACTCGTGCAAACCGATATATAATGGGAAGACAAGTGATACAAGTGATTATTTATTAATAATAAATTTAATATTTATAATTTATTTATTTTATTTATTATTTATTATTTATATTATTTATTTTATTTATTTATTTTTTTTGCCTTTGGATTACACCTGGTGATGCTCAGGGGCTACTCCTGGCTCTGTGCTCAGGAATTGCTCCTGGTGGTGCACAGGGACTATATGGGATGGTGGACATCAAACTTGGTTGTAGGTAACAAAGCAAACTCCCTCTCCACTGTAGTATTTTTTCCGGCCCCAGTAAGGGCAAATTTTCAAGTACAAAGAAAGAATTCTAACCTCCATCGGAAAAGAGGAGTTCCCACCTCCGTAGACATTCCAGAGTCAGGGACACTGTCTCATTTGCTAAGGCATAGAAAATAAGATGGGCTGGACATGTAATGCGATTTGGAGATGACTACTGGACTAGAGCCGTTACCAACTGGATCCCACTGGAAATCAAAGGATCACATGGCTGCCGACCTACAAGATGGTCAAACTTCTTCATTAAGCCTCTGAACGAATGATTTGAGGTTCTTTGTATTCCTGAAGCAAGCAGGTGCCATTGGACTACACTGGCACGTGATAGTGTCAAATGGAAACATTAATGGTGCCCACTGGAGCAAATTGACAAATAATGGGATGTCAAGTGATCAAGTGTAAGAAACAATTGCTTAACATTTATAAAACCAAAATAAGTATTCGATTATAATTTATAAACATTAAAATACTTTTTTTAAATTTCAAAGTCATGGATTTAGCAAGGACCAACAAACAAGAAAACTGTTTTCAACAAAGAAAAAACTTGAATGGGTCAAATTATTTTTTTTCAAAATGATTTTAAGTGCTAGTTCAAAAGTGAGATTAAAGGTAATATCTTTTACCAAATATCCAGTTATAAGGTAATAAGTATAACTTTGCTGTATCCACTCTGACTTTTAATCATAACCTAAAAATTGCATTAAAAACTCTTCAGGAGTTTGGCTATTTATTTTAAAATTACCCTTGAAAAATTATATTTTTCTGTCAGTTGAACATATTTTTTAAAAAATTGTAATTTAATTCAAGTTTTATGATAATATTTTATTGACTGTGCCACCTGCCCCTCAAGGTGTTGCAGGTGTGGCTTCAGTGACTGGCTGCCTTGGCAGGTGGCAGATAGGAGACAGGTTTGTCTACACCTCCAGGGGCTCTACCCTGGGGGCCCTGGATGGTTGATGGTCTGACATAGAAAAAGACTAGGCCCTCTGGGATTAACCAGTGCCACAGCAAAGCTTGGCAAGCTACCTGTGGTGTATTAGATATACCAAAAACAGTAACAATAACGGACATCATTCCCAATGAATGGAGACGTTACTGGAGCCCGATCAAGCAAATTGATGAAAAATGGGAACACAAGTGACAGGTGACAAGATTGGCTAAGCCAATATTGGCTAAGTGCTACAGAAGATTTTAACACTGAATTCTTTGTAATGGTCAAAGGCACCAGAAAAACTGTGCCTTCTATTCTAAGGACAGAGACAAAGTATTTTCTTTTTACTCTTATTTTTGCAATCTTCTAATCAAATTTGACCAATGGAATATTTATGGTTGAACATTTAGGTTGTTGATAAAACACACATAGGTCACAAAATAAAAAAAATCTCTTGCACTTAGAAGAGTGAACATTTATTAGGAGTTAAGTCATTTGTATAAGTAGAAAACAACAAATTCTTGATTTTAGTTGGGGTGCAGGCTGTTTGCCCAACTGTGCCTTCTTACTTTAAATGATGCATTACTGACCAACTCTCTTCTCTCTAGAAGGTGCTGCCCACACATCTTATCTTCCCCCACACCCCCAAAGTTAGTTAAGTAATAGTTTAATTATTTTAAATTACTCTTTGAAACAATGAAAAACAATTTAATTTTCAAGTAAGATTTTTATTGTGTGATCATTGCTTATAATAAAATTGATGGCATCGTTTTATATTTGCAGGGTTGCTTAGTTCGTCCAGATACAGGATCAACATGTCAACAGCACAATACCAGAGCGATTTTTCTTAGTTATTGTCATCAGTTCCCATTTCTGTTTACCATTTCTCAGGATTTGTTTCCATTGGGAATTGTCTTAATTCCGTGTTTTATTTCTTTATTCTCCATGTGTGAGTGAGTCCATTTGGTGTTGCAATTTCTCATTCTAAATCACTTCTCCTACCATGACGCCCTTCAACTCCATCCAAGGAGGAGTGAACTGCATGATTTGGTCTTTCATCATTGCTGAGTAGTATTATATTGTGTAATATTTTATTATAATACCACCATTATTTATCCACTCATAAGTTGTTGGGCACTTGTATAGTTTCCAGATTTTGGACATTGTAAATAATGCCGCAGTGAACTTGGATGCATCTGTCCCTTCAAATTAATGTTTTAGTGTTCTTGGAATAGATGCCCAGCAGTTGAATAGCAAAGTCAGATATAAGCTGTATTCTTCTGTTTTTGAAAAGGATCTAACAGTTTTTTAAGACACTGAATGAGATAATATTCTCACCAGCAGTGAATGAGAGTTTATTCATCACTATATTGCCTTCAGCACTTTTTTTTCTGAAATTTTGTTATAGACCCACTCTTGCTGGTATGAGGTGATAGATAGCTCTTTGTTTATATTTGCATTTCCCTGACACTCAATGATGTACTGTACTCTTATTTGCCTATGGGCCATTTTTAGGTCTTTTTTTGAGAAACTGCCTCATCATGTCCCTCCACTTTAGTGCTTGGATTTTTAGAGCACAACATATGTATTGAAAAAGCACCCTTTATCTAATGTTTAATATATGAATATTTTCTCCTACTCAGTAAAGTGTCTTTTAATTTAGTTGAATTTTTTTACAGTGCTGAAGTTTTTCAGTTTGATGTAGTCCCTTTTGTTTATTTCTGCTATTATTTTCTTTGTCAAATGGGGGGTTGTACTATTAAAAATTATGACAAAGTCAATATTGTTGGGACTCCTTGTCTTCCTTTATGTGTTTTATAGATTCAGGTATGATATTGAGTTCTTGAATCCATTTGGAATTAACCTTTGTGTGTAGCATGAGATTCAGGAGTAATACTCTGTAGGTAGTTATGCAGTGCTCCCAGCACCGTTTGTTGAAAAGACTCACTGTGTTCCACTTTATGCATCTTGCCCATTGGCTATTAATTAACTGTCCATACAACGGAGGGTTTACATCTGGGATCTAAGTTCCTGTTCATTTGATCTGAGAGTTTCTTTATACTATTACCATGTAATTTTGATGATTATACATTTGTAGTATAAAGTCATGTGAATGCAATGCCTCTATCACTTTTTCCGCTCAGGAAAAAAATACACATTAGTTAGTCTAGAATTTTTAGGTGTCCATTTAAATCAAGCTATTATTTATGTTCGTAAAGAAGGTCCTGTGCATTTTTATGGAGATTATGTTGCATTTGAAAATTACTTTGGATAAAATGGTTATTTTGATGATGCTGATTTTTCCAGTCTGTAGAAAGCAACATGATCCCATTTCTTTCTGTCTTCTTTTATTTCTTTCAGATTTGATTTATAGCTTTTACTTCATCTGTCTCTGTCTCATGTCTGTCATGAGGCAGAGCTGCTACTGACTCTCACTGTGCCCAGCTGCTCGTGAGGTGCCCGGGAGGGATGGCAGGTTCTAGCCCTGGCCCACCAGCCCAGCAAAGCCTCACAACAAGCCAGAGGACCCCCCCACTCCATGAGGACCTCCATTTTCCACATCCGGACTTCCTCCTTGTCAGAACTCCACCCAGCAGACCAGCCTATCACAGCCCGGCTCATCGAGATTCACCCTGCTGCAGTCTTTTTTAATTTGGCCCAGGTATACTGATCCAGAGACAGACATGAGGCAGAGTTGCTACTGACTCTCACTGTGCCCAGCCACTCATGAGGTGTCTGGGAGGGCTGGCAGATTCTAGCCCTGACCCACCACCCCAGCAGAGCCTCACAACAAGCCAGACGACCCCCTACTCCATGAGGACCTCCATTTTCCGCATCCTGACTTCCTCCTCGTCAGAACTCCACCCAGCAGACCAGCCTATCACAGCCCTGCTCGTGCGGCCACTTGTGGCTGCGTGGTTCATCAATAAATGCTGGATTTTGAGATGACTACAAGAGTATGCTACCCACACGGCAGAGCCTGGCAAGCTACCCATGTCATATTTGATATGCCAGATACCAGTAACAATTATAGATCTCATTCCCATGACCTGATGGAATGGTTTGAGGCTCTTTATGTTCCTGGAGCAAGCAGGTTCCCTTGGGCTCTACTTGCATGAGACAGGTCATATGGAGATGTTACTGGTGCCCGCTCGAGCAAATCGAAGATAAATGGGAAGACAGTGATACAGTGATACTTCATCTGTAAAATGAGTTCCTACATATTTTAGTATTTTGGATAAAATAGTAGTAATTTTTTTGTTATTTTCTTCTACATCGTTTTTTACATATAGATGCAACAGGTTTCTGTGCCTTTATTTTGCAGTCTGCTAGTTTACTGCATAGGTTATGATTTATAAGTGGTTTTTCTTTTTGAAATCATTTCAAATTTTTAATATGAAAAACATCATGCTATCTTAAAATAGGAATATTATGATTTTTAAACCAATTTGATTTCCTTTGATTTCTCTTTCTTGTCTAATTGCCCTAACAAGGGCTTCCACTGCTATGCTGAGTAGTAGCAGTGAGAATGGGCATTCTTATCTTGTAATTTTGTTGTATATTACCTTTACAACATTGAGATAAGTTCTTTCAATGATAACTGTGGGGGTTTTGTATATGGTTTCTAAAAAATTATATAAATTTCATCATTCTTCATTTATTGTGAAAGGATATTGTATGATTCCTCTTATATAACTGTCAATATAATTTTCACCATTTTAAAATTAATTAAATATGGCATATCTCATTAATTTTATAGGAAGTGAGCAATCTTAGCATCCCTGGAATAAATTTCACTTGATTTGTAATGTATTGTCTATTTGTTAAGATTTTATTCAGCATCTTTGTAGCCATGTTCATCAAGTTTACTGGACTAAAATTGTCTCTTGTCAGTTTTTGGCATCTAGGTGATATTTATCCAAACAAGAAAAACATGTCTAGTATCTATGTTTCTTTCACTTTTTTTTTTTTGCTTTTTGGGTACCTCCCATCAATACTCAGGGGTTACTCCTGGCTCTGCACTCAGAAGTACTCGGGTGGTGCTTGGGGAACTATATAGGATGTTGGGGATCTAACCCAGGTTGGCCTTATGTAAGGCAAATGCTATACCCGCTGTACTATCACTCCACCCCTTCTTAAATTCTCTGAAAGAGTTTAAAAAGAATGGGTATTATATCCTGTTTGAATGTTTGAATGTAATCACTAGTTAGCCCAACTGACCCAGACTTTGTATTCGGGAGGGGGCACTTTTTATACTGTCTGAAATGCCTCTATTAAAGCAATAGGACAATTCGACTTTTCTCCATGATTGATGGCTAAACTCCAGGAATTATCATTTTTTTCTAGGTCCTCCAATTTTGTGGAATAAAGTTGTTCATATAAATAACTTACATTAATTTGAATTTTTGATGGAGATTTTGTAATTTATCCCCTTTAATTTCTTATTTAATTTTCTAGGCTTTTAGTCTTTTTTTTCCTTATGAGTTTAGAGATATAGTCATCTTACTAATTCTTTTCAAATAAACCAGTTCTTGATTTTGTTGAGCTTTTATATTTTCTTTCTATTTTCACATTATTTCTGCTCAGACTTTCATATTTGTCTTTTATTTATTTTGGGTTCCTTTGGTTGTTTTCGTTCAAGTTTCTTATGATGTGAGGTTGAGTCATTTGTGTACTCTGTTCATGATTTTATGACTGAAGTAATAGTATGAAATTTAAAGTTTTTGTTATATCCCTTAAGATCTAACAGCTCATGTCTTTATTCTTATTTATATACTGAAAAATTTATTTCCATGAGTCAATACTTGATCATAGCATATTGTTCAACTTTCAGTTAATTGACTTTTTATTATTTTTTTCTTTTATTCCATCTTCAAAGCATTATGATCTTAGAGATACAATTCTTATTTTCTTGAATTTATGGAGATTCCTTCATGTACCAATATGTGATTTACCCAAAAAATGCATAAGCATTATGGAAGAATTAAAGAAAAATACATAGATGGTTTTCTGGATGTGAACAGCCCCCTAAATGGCTATAACACCCATAGTCATATAGAGGCTTTCTTTTTTTTTTTTGCCTTAAAGTCTTTATTTTTTCTGCTTTTTGGATCATACCCAGCATTGCTCAGGGGTTACTTCTGGTTCTGCACTCAGGAACTACTGGCAGTGCTCAGAGGACCATATGGGATGACGGAGAGCAAAACCAAGGTCAGCGGCATGCAAGGCAAACACACTACCAGCTATGATATCGCTCCAGCTCAAGGACCTATTTCTTGTTAACCATCCAGCAATGACAGTTTGATCTTGAAATCTATTTGTGTTAGTGCTAATATCTTCTTATATATACCCTAGTAGTATTTAATGATATTTCTGTGTATATATGTAAGAAGTATTTAGAAAAGCTTGGTATATATTCCCTCTGGTCATTATATAGTGCTCATAATTTTTTATATATTTTACACATTTTCATGAATCAGGACATATGGAGATATTACTGGTGCCCGCTCTAGCAAATAGATGATTAACGGGAAGATAGTGATAGTGATAGTGAATTTTTCTGTATTATTGTTTTCCAGCCTGTGTTTAACTTGTTGGTTCAAGGTAGTATCTTAAGCAGACTGGGTTATGTTTTCTGATTCATTTACCCACTCTGTACCTCTCAATTGTGCATTCAGTCAATGGCATTAAACTAATTATTAAAAGAAATATTTGAGGGCCGGAGCGATAGCCCAGCGGGTAGAGGCGTTTGCCTTGCACGCGGCCAGCCTGTGCCAGCCCGGGTTCGATCCCCAGCATCCCATATGGTCCCCCGAGCACCGCCAGGAGTAATTCCTGAGTGCAGAGCCAGGGAGAAACCCCTGAGCATCACCGGGTGTAACCCCAAAAGCAAAAAAAAAAAAAAAATATTTGATTTAATCTTTTTGCAAGGGTTCTGCAATTTTCTGTAGTTTGTCTTTTTAATTTTTTTCTATAAAGCCATTTAGTACATCTTGTGGCATTTATTTGTGACAAAAAAGTTGTTAAGCTGTTATTTGTTAATGAAGTTTTATGTCACACCTTTTCATTTGAATGAAACCTAACTGTATATAGTATTCTTATTTGGGGATCTATTTTATTCATTGCATTGTATATATCATACTCTTCCATGCCATTTAGGCTGAGTATAGAAAGAATTGCTGTGATTCTTTTAAAGCTGCCTTACAGATAATGTTTGACTTCGATCTTTCTGCTTTAAGAATTTAATCTCTATTTTGAGCTTTTGTCATTTTAACAAGATGTGTCTTAATGGTTTAGTGTTAAGAGTTTTTAAAAATACATTTTTGTTCTATTTACTTATTTGGGGGCACATATAACAATGCTCATATATGCATTGTCTTACCAGCTCTGTTCTTAGGGATCATCTGGGCAGTGCTAAGAGAAATATGTGATCAGGGTTTTCTCATGTAAGGCAAATACCTTGATCCCTATATCAATTCTCTGGTCCCCATTTGTACTTGGTTAGTTTGAGACTCTGTGCTTACTGGATCTAGGTGTCTTGATTGAGCTGGACGTCTTCAGATAAAGAGATATAAGTGTTCTCAGATAGGGTGAATTTGAGGATATAATGTTATTTGCTGAAACTTTGCCCCTGATCTCTTTTTCCTCTACTTTTGGGTCTCTATCATTCAAATATTTGTTGGGCTCTAAACTGCTGGCTTTAGGATCCAGCATTTTCCCACCACAAGACCCTAAAGGCAGGACCCAGAAATGGGCCCTGCCCATAAGGTTACACCCAAAATATCTGTGCTTATCCGAGCTAAGGTGAGGCAGAATGTGCCTGGTCTTTGATCTCTGATCACAGGGATATGTAAGTCAATGATTGCTATCTTGCAAATGTTACCTTGCAAATGCTAAATCTGTGATTGTCATTTGTTCAGCTGTTACAATGGCCCAGGAGCTTGCAAATGTCCTGTGATGTGTGCTTGTATCCCCTCCGCCCAAATATTGTATAAAGGCTTAAACTGTGTCCAGTAAAGCAAGTGCTGCTATCCAGAGCTCCCCACTGCATGAGTGTCGTTCATTCTTTCTTTCTTCCCTTTCTCAGCAGTAGCAGCAGCAAGGCAAAGTTTCTCCCAAGTCCATCCCTCACCTTTTTCCGTAGGGATGAAGTCTGGAAAGATCTAGGTCTTCCTCATTTGTGCTGGGGCTGCTGGCCAGGGCACCTGACAAATATTTATCTTTAGACTGCCCCATACATGTGTTATTTCCTTCACTTAAAATACTTTTTCTCCCTTTTGCTCTTTTGACTGTGTTGGCACATCTGTCATTTGCTTTTTCTTCCCCTTTTTTGTGATTTTTGGTTCTTCTACTATTCTCTTAAGTTTGGTGTTTTTTGGTCCAAGTGTTTACCCACTTTCTCTCTGTTGTAACTCTCCTCTACTATTTACTTCAATTCTTTACAATATTTAAAGTAATATAAAATACAGTTTATAGATATAGAAATAATCATATATGCATTAAAAACAAACATTTAAAATAGCATTTTAAAAATCAATTTATATAAAATCTACCTTTGCAAAGCTTATATTTTCTATTATAAATTTAAAAGTATAGTTATCATTATAGAGTGTCTATTTTTATTTTGTTTTCCACCAAACTTGCTCCAAATCATTTTCCTCTAACAGCAGTTTATATTACCCAACCTATCTGAGAACCAACCAGTTGTGAAACCTTAAGATCGATTCTCCATCTGATTCTTCCTGAAACAACAACAAAAAAAGAAGACTGATTCATGAGCAATAAATTCAAGTACTTTTCTCTGAATGTTGTATATGTGGTTACAATAATATAGAGACATCTTATGAAACATATGCCTAGGTTGTACTCAAAATTCATATTTTCAAAGAGACCTAGAGGTTGTTGTGGATATCATATATGTTTGAAAACCTCTATAGAAAAAGAAAATGCCTATAAAATATTGTAAAAAATATGTTTACTCTGTGCATTTTTATTTAGAATTTGTGATAATTATGAATAGTTGCTGAATCAGGGTTTTACAATTCAGTCAAAACTGCTGAATTCTAAATTCAGGGGACTTTTAACAACAAACTGGAAAGCACTCATGTAGCAATTTAGTGGGATGATGCTTAGAATGGAAGCCACTCTGTGGGAATTGATTTCTGATTCTGATACAGCAATGGCCTCAGAGTGAGCAAAGCTCTTAATGTCAATATCGGGTTTCTTGTCTGAGAAAGGTGAGCAGTTTGATCTTTTCCACTTAGTATAAGAATCAATGAAGATGAATAGTATGAGATGTTCTTATAAACTCGTAAGAACCATAGTTCTGAACAAAACTGCCATTATGCACTAAAAGATTACTTCTATATCAATATTATATTTAATAATAATTTGTACTTCAATAATACCATTTTATACAAATTATTTTTTTCTCATATTTTCTTAGACTACCTGAGAATATCATCTATCTATGTTAATGACAATGTCAGTATCTAACTGCTTATAAAGCTTTTAATGTCGAATCCAATACTTAAATATCCAAGACAATACAAAACCAACACTCCTGAAAATGAACAGGAGCAATACATGTCCTTAAAAGGTATATGAATAATTATGTTTCATATGATTTAATATAAACATTTACATCTGTTAAATACATATCTTTCATAAATCCTGGCAGAATGAATATAATTCACAAGCAGTTATATTATTATATTTATATAATTGCCTTATTTTCTGATACATATTGCATGTAATTATTTCAGAAAACATACCAAATCATATTTATTCTAGATAAATATAACTTGCATATTTTCTGTAAAGTGATAGAAGTCACCACAATCATTTGTAAACCACATATGGATGAGAATAATGCCAAAGTAGGTAATTAATTTTTATTTTAGTGCTGTTGCCTGAGCTGGAACAGAATTTTTTAGATACTGGTAGCATTCACATCACATCATTACTACCATTAAGATTTTTCTACTTCTTAAATCAATAAAGCATAGTATTCCTAAATATGCCAACTTCATATGTATATATGAAATAAGATTATCATAACTCCAGCTATACAGTTATGATAGTATTTATTAGTAACAATATTATTTCCCCAAGTGTGGAGTCTTGTTCACAAGTGATAATCTTTTTAATCACATTCATTATATTAAGTAGCTTTAAAGTAAAATAATAATTAATACATTTTTAGCACATTTTAATTTGAGCACAGTATGTTAATCTAGTGCTTATTCTATCACATACTATATTGTATTATTTGTTGTAGCCTTTTTTGATGGTTACTTTTATACCTATTTTGATTTAGGAGAACTATAAGAAATGTACTGTATGCCCTAACATAGTACACACATCATCCTTTCCTGCAATAAGGGAATATGTAGACAGAAACACATTTCTAAAAATAGTATATTTCCTTTACATTATGATACTTATCTTATTTTCCCTATTTTGTATCTTTGTAAAATACTGATAAGCAATTAAATTAGTTTAATGTATTTTTACATTGTTCAGCTGAAAAAAACTGCTGCATCAATAGTCTCTAAAATAGGATACCCCATCTGAAAACAAGACACTAAAATTAGATCAATCAGGAAATGTTTGCATGCACCTGTGTAAGTATGACTTATAAATTTAAGAAATATACCATACCTCAAAAAATTGCTTGGTGAAGTGTTTACTGATGGATAACTTAATAAAATATGAATGTATACAATGCAGGTTTTTAATTGAAAGATAATATTGACTTGTGCATGAGTGAACCTTGAAAACATGGTAAGTAGGATAAGCCAGTAACTAAAAGACAAATGTCACTTGATTCCACTTGTAAAAGACAGAAAGAGTAGGCAAATTCTGAGCCAAAAAAATTAAAATGGTTTTTGCCAGGGACTGAGAGAAGGAAGAGAGTGACTTATTTTTTTCATGTATACAAAACAACAGTTTAGCAAGTTGAAATGAGTTCTATAGTAAACAGGATAAAGATTGCACAAAATGTGAAAAAGAACTTAGTGCCGCTGAAGTTAATGCTTATAAAATGGCAAAGATGGCATACTTTAAAAGCTGATCCCTTAAAATGAAAAGCAGCATTTTAAAATCCCTATATTTACAAACACAAGTAGAGAGAAAAGAAGAAAAAACTCAGTATCGTAATAAAGGACAGTATATCACTATATACTCTACAGTAATTAAATGAAAAGTATGATCATATTATGATCAAAATTAATTGTTTGCATAAGCTTACATAAAAATTTCAATAGATAAGCTTGGAAAATTTCTTGAAAACCTAAAGCCACCCAAAATTTCTCAAGAATAAAGTTATGATCTAAGCATTATGTTCATTTTACTACAATTACAAATATTTTCGAAATTAATTTGAGGTGTGCACATTGTATCAATCTACATCAGATTTACTAAATCTAAATTCAGATTTACTAAATAGGATTTCTGACTCTATATTCCTTTAAATGCTACCTAGATGATTTTGATACAACATGGTTTGAGAATTGCTTTATCATATCTCTTCCAACATGTAAATAATTTTTTGTTTCTTTGTTTTTTTTTCATTTTGGGTCACACCTGACGATGCTCTGGGATTACTCCAGGCTATGTACTCAGGAATTACTCCTGGTGGTGCTCGGAGGGACTATATGGGATGCAAGGAATTGAAGCTGGTTGGCAGCTTGTAAGGCGAATGCCCCACCCACTGTACAATCACTTTAAATTTTTTATAAATTTTAATTTAATTTATGTGGTTTACAATAATATTAATGATTAATTTGAATATAATTCCATTTATGAATATAATTTACTATTTCTCTGAGAAAAACAAAAGTACAAAGCAAAATAATTTTTTCAAAAAATTAAATAAATTGATCAATCAAGATTTTTCTTTTTGCCTAACACCCTGAAATGCTCAAGGGTTACTCCTGGCTCTGCACTCAGGAATTACTCCTGATGGTGCTAAGGGACCATATGGGATGCCAGGGATTGAACCCAGGTTGCATGCATGTAAGGCAAATGTCCTACTCACTGGATTATTGCACTGGCCCCTAGCAAACTAATTTAATTTCTGTTTTTTAAATGTTATTATATTACCATGAGATAGGCAATTACAAAGCTGTTCATGACGGGTTTCAGTCACACAATGTTTTGTTTTGTTTTTTTTTCAGTCACACAATGTTGTAGCACCCATCCATCCACCAGTGCACATTTCCCACCACTAATGTGCCCAGTTTCCCTCACCTCTTCACCATGCCTGCCTCTGTAGCAGACACTTTCTCTCTCTCCTCTCTCTCTCTCTCTCTCTCTCTCTCTCTCTCTCTCTCTCTCTCTCTCTCTGTTCTTTTGCAGATTGGAGTTTGCAATACTCACACTGAGGAGTAAAATTAGTTTTAAAGGCTAATTTTTTTTATTAAACATTTTATTATACCACCGTGAGATATACAATTACAACATTGTTCATGTTTGGAGGTTTCGATCACACAGTGTTCCAGCACCCGCCCTCCACCAGTGCCCATTTCCCACCACTAATGTCCCCAATTCCCTGCCCCTCCCCATAGCCTTCCTAAATGGCAGGCTCCTTATCTCTTTTCTCTCTCCCTCTCTCTCTTTTCCTTCTCTTACACATTGTGGGTTGCACTACATACACTTAGAAGCCATCATTTGAATTTTTTGCATATATTTAATGTTCAGTTCTATGTTGCTATCAGCCCTTTTGACATTTATTCACACATGTTCCCTTCTCTATCTTACCTAATCTCTGACTCCCACAGGTTTGTGGTAATTTCCACTTTTGGTAAGATCCCTGATATATTTATATCATGCAAATAAATGCAGTCATTTTATGTCTCTCTCTTTCCTTCTGACTAATTTCACTCAACATGATCCTTTCCATGTCCATCCATTTATAGGCAAATTTCATTTTTCCTAACAGCTGCATAGTATTCCATTGTGTAAATGTACCACAGTTTCTTTATCCAGTCATCATCTCGGGCATACTGGTTGTTTCCAGGTTCTGGCTATTGTGAATAGTGCTGCTATGAAAATAAAAGTACGGATTTATGTGTTTCTGGCTTCCCAGGGTATATTCCCAGGAGTGGCATGGCTGGGTCAAAAAGCGGAGCTCAATTTCTAGTCTTTGGATAAATGTCCATATTGTTTTGCAGAAAGGTTGTACAAGTCGAAATTCCCACCAACAGTGTATGAGAGTCCCCTTTTCCCCGCATCCACGCCAGCACTTGCTGCTTTTACCCTTTTGAATATGGGCCAGTCTCTGTGGTGTGAGGTTATATCTCATTGTTGTTTTGATTTGCATCTCTCTGATGATTAGTGATGAGCATTTTTTCATATGCCTTAAAGGCTAAATTTTAACTTTGAATAGGTTTGTTGAAGGGTTAGTAATTTTGTCAGACTGAAAACTAATGTTATATTTTATCACATAAATATAATGATCATGAAAAACTTATGCAGAGGAAACAAATGAAATGTCAAAGTGCACAAAAACAAATGCCTTTAAAAAACAAAAACTTAAGTTAGTACATTTGGATTACTGTAATAAAATATTGGCAATTAGGAGATCTATAAAGAGAAAAATTATATTCTTCACAGGTTTGAAGGCTGCAAAATCCAAAACCATGGACACATTAAGTTATTTTCAAAGCTATACATGACAGAAAGGATGATGGATCACTAGAATCTCTTTAATAAGAGCATTAATGCGAGACATGAAGCTTCTGCAGTCATAACCTTTTCTCTTCTCAAAGGCACCTCTTTCAATACACCACAACTTTAGGCTTTAAGGTTTAGCACATACATTCCATTCAGTACATGGCAGTAATATGTTTTATTTTTAATTTTACTATTTATTATTTGGGGGGTGATTAGTGTATGACTGGAGTGCTCAGGTCTTACTCCTTTCTCTGAACTCAAGGATCACTCATGGAAAGCCAAAGGGAACATATAGTGTGTTGGGGACCAAATCAAGTTCAGCCACATGTAAAATAAGCACCCTACCCACTGTACAATAATGCTGGCCCAGCAATTTTTCCTTTAATAACTAAGGTCCCAAAATATGTTAGTATCTTAGGTTTTTATTTTATTTTGACGAACTGCAGGCTTCAAGAAGCTTATACCTCTTCTAGTGCCACAGAGGTCATACTCAGTGGAAACTGTTTCTAAAATTTTCAATCTTTTCTATATGACTTTTCTTGGCACAAGTACACTACATACTTCTATACAGTGGAGTAAATCTCAGCACTGTGAGGTTTTTGGTTTTGTTTAGTTTTGGTTAGGGAGCCACACTCAGTGATACTTAGGGGTTACTCTTGCTCTACACTAGCAATTACTTCTGGAAGTTCTCAGAGACCATAGGGTATGCCAGAGATGGAATCTGGTCAGCTGCATGAGAGGCAAACTCCCTGCCTGATGTACTATTGCTCCAAATTATTGTAAGTTTTTAAGAAAGAAAAGGCCTCATAAGACTGGCTTATAATAGTCATACAGAAATTTTTTCACATTTTTATTTTATTTTTATGTATAAATTAGAGATATCATTAAATATTATATTGAAGAAGGCAAATAAGATTTCACATCGTAAAAATAATGTTTTCTTTTGTCTTCTCTTACCCATAACTGTTGACTATAAATTTTTGCCAAAGAAGTCTAAACATGTGTATATAACAAATTACTTAGTTTGGTTTACAATGTTAGCATGAACATATCTAAGGATATTTAGCCAATCACTTCACTTCACTTGTCTTCCTGTCATTCATGAATTTGCTCCAGTAGGCACCAGTAACATTTCCATTTGTCCTGTCACATGCTAGTGTAGCCCAAGGGCATCTGCTTGCTCCAGGAACATGTTGAGGCTCAAACCAATCATTCAGGTCATGGGAATGAGGTCTATAACTGTTACTGGATTTTGACATAACAAATATGACACAGGTAGCTTGTCAGGCTCTGCCGTGAGGGAGAATGATGATTACAGTGTATAAATGTGAAAGATCCTGGGAAGGACCTGGTCCTAACTTGCATTATTGTCTAAGAATGCCAGTGCAGCTGTGGGTCTGGAGTGTCTCTCTTCTGGTTGCTGGGTGTGGTGGCTGAGAGCTGAAGCTATGCACTCTCACATGAAGGTGGAAGAAAGGGAGGAGGAGCCCAAATCCCCACTCCAAGTCCACCCAGTGTGACCTCCCCCTCCCGCACATGTCAGTGAATGCTAGGACCTATGTTGGACTAGGCCAGGGGCTGGTTGAGCCATTTACCAACCTACGGAAATCCATGGGCTGCTCCACGTGGGGCTGAGGTGCACAGCTGTGGGTCTGGAAGTGTCTCTCTTCTGGTAAGAAATTATTTCAAGCTGTGTTCAATCCCTGCACTGGTACAGTCCCTGAAGCCCTCCAGGAATGGAAATACTAAATCATCATCTCTATCCTTTCCACTAGAGTTTCCAGTTTATAAGATTCTATATTCAGAAAATTCCTTGAGAGAGAAAAAAAGTTACCAGAAATGTTTGAATAATTAGATAAAATTGTTTTTCAGCGGGGTCAGGAGGACTTGTGAATGATTGGAATCTATCACAAGTGTGTGTGTGTGTGGGGGGGTGCAGAGGTTAAGTAAGATAGAGAAGGGGCCATTTGCCAACAATAGATGGAAATGGTAGTGCTATACAAGAACTGAGTATTGAACATAGGCAAAAGTACATACACGATAATCCCTCAGTGTATATATTGCAAACCACAACGCACAAAAAAGAAGAGAGAAGGAGAGAAGAAAAATACCGGCTACAGAGGCAGGCAGAGAGGGGGAGGTAAACTAGACACATTGGTGTTGGAAAAGTGCACTCATGGAGGGATTGGTGCTAGAAAACTGTATGACTGAAACTGAATCATAAATAGCTTTGTGATTGTCTATCTCATGGTGATATAATAATTTTTTAAAAAATTTTTTATCCAAGAAAAATTTCCTGCACCTGTTTTTCAAGTAATAATTCCTTCATAGACGTAGTTTTGCAATAACACCGAATATCTTATATAGAGTCATGGTAGTTTTTATGATCACTGAAGCCTAGTGTCTGATGTGAAAGACACTGTTAGATCATTTACCTGATGAGACAATGATAGAATGTGCCTACCTGATAAGAAGCTGAAGTTGCTTGGAAAATTCAGAAAATTCAGAAAACAACTTGAAATTCTGATGAGCATGATTGTTAAGATAAAGACTAAGACTCTTTTGTTTATCTCTGGATGTCATCGGTCTGCCACAATTCAAGATTTCTAACTCTATGATGCACTTCATATTCACATACATCTTTCACTGAAAAACTGAAAAAAAGATAAGATGCTAAATGATACAGGATTAGCAGACACTAACTCAAAGGAAAATTATTGTCACATTTTTGTCACCACATTTTGGAGCTAGTTATCTGGTATCTTATTCTTCAAAGCTGTTAGATTTCTCATATGGAGACATCTTGTACCAAATCACCTTTTGCTTATTGCAAAAAAAATACTTGCCAAGGTAAAGGCAGGAAGAAAGAGTTGCTGAATTTAATGAATTGTCATTTTCCAAAGTCTTTATCTATCTATCTATCTATCTATCTATCTATCTATCTATCTATCTATCTATCTATCTATCTATCTATCTATCTATCTATCTATCTATCTATCTATCTATCTATCTATCTATCTATCTATCTATCTATCTATCTATCTATCTATCTATCTATCTATCTATCTATCTATCTATCTATCTATCTATCTATCTATCTATCTATCTATCTATCATCTATCTTATCTATCTATCTATCTATCTATCTATTTATTATAACACATGAGATAGATATTTACAAAGCTGCTCATGATTGGATTTCCAGTCACACAATGTTCCAGCACCCAACCCTCCAGACATCCACCAGTGCACATTCTCTGTCACCAATGTCCCCAGATTCCCTCTCTCCTTCTTCAGCCTGCCTCTACAGTAGGCACTTTCCCTCTTATTCTCTCTCTCTTTCTCTCCCTTTCTCTCTCTCCCTCCTTTCTCTTACACATTGTGGTTTGCCCTACTTACATGTAGGGGTTATCATGTATATCCCTTTGCTACATTAAATGTTCAGTTCAAGTCTGGCATTAACATTTTCACAATTAGTAGAACAATGGTATATATTTATGCTTGTCACTTGTCTTCCTGTTGCTCATGGATTTTGCTTGAATGGGCACCAGTAATGTCTCCATTCATTGAGAATGAGGTCCATTATTTATATGCCACAGATAAATCCAGTAATTCTATATATCTCTTTTTCCTTCTGACTGATTTCACTAAGTATGATAATCTCTATGTACATCCATTTGTAGTAAAATTTCATGACCTTGTTTTTCCTGACAGCTGTATATTATTTAATTGTGTATGCGTACCATAATTTATTTGTCCAGTCTTTCTTGTGCACTCAGGTTGTTTCCAGATTCTGGCTATTGTGTATAGTGCTGTGATGAATACAGAAGTGCAGATGGTGTTTCTGCTGTGTGTTCTTGAGTCTCCAGGGTATATTCCCAGGAGTGGTATTGCTGAGGTCAAGTGGGAGCATAGGACTCAACATTCCCCACCTCCCACAAAACTCTTCAATCATCCATAGACACCCCCTAACTATACTGCCTATTCACACAAGAACACACAATTTGCAGCTCACAAGTTGAAAAAAAAAATCAGTTTTGAATAATGGTGAGAAGATATTTTTTTACAGTTTCTGTGGGAAGCAATATGATGATTCCTGTAAGAGTCAAAATACAATTACTGGGGTTGTAGTGATAGCACAACGGGTAGGACATTTGTCTTGCATGTGACCAACCACGGTTTGATCCCCAGCATCCCGTATGGTCCCAGGGCACTACCAGGAGTAATTCCTGAATGAAGAGCCAGGAATAACCCCTGAGCATCGCAGGGTGTTACCCCAAAAAAAAAAGCAGAAAAGAAAATAGGAGCTCCATAATACCATTTCTGAGTATATCTCGCAAGAAAAGAAACTGGGGTCTACATGATATATCTGTATCCCATGTCCTCTAAAGCATCACTCATAATTTTCAAGAAAATAGAAAAAATCAAAAATCAAAAATAGAAAAAGTCTAAGTAACCACTGAAATGAACGGATAAATATGAGTGTGGGGGTACACACAATATATAATACATATATATCACTTAATCACTTGACATTCTGATATTCATCAATTTGCTCGAGTGGGTACCAGTAATGCTTCCATTTGACCCTATCACATGCCAGTGTAGCCCAATGGCACCTGCTTGCTCCAGGAATACAAAGAGCCTCAAATTGTTTGTTCAGGGTCTTGACGAAAAATCTGACCATCTTGTAGGTGGGCAGCCTTGTGACCTTCTCACATCCCGTAGGATCCAGTTGGTAACAGCTCTAGTTCAGCAGTTGACTCCAATTTGCATTACATGTCCAGCCCATCTGATTTTCGACACCTTGGCAAACAAGACAGTGTTCCTGACTCTTGATCATTGATGAAGGTTGGAACTCCGGATTCCTTCTCTCATTTTGCAGGACTCCTAAGAGCCTCTGCATCTGCCCTGGATTGCCTCCTGCAGGTCACTTCGTAGATGGGGGGTAGTTTAAATGTGGCAGTTTATCTGACCATGTATTCTGTACTGGCTGGTATAAATATTCTCTCATGCTACCACAATAATAGTGGGACTAGCTAGATCTTACCAGAATATTTGCCTGGCCACGTTGGATCTCTAAGTAATTAGACTAGAGAAATGCTGTTTGCCTCCAAGCAAGCAAGCAAGGCTCCCTGATAACTCAAAGGCAACTAAAATACAAAATTACCGTGAAGTAGACGAGACTCTTGTGAAGGTTTGGAGAAAAAATTTAACTGGCATTACTATAGTCTTTGGTACAAAGACATGACATCTCAAAAACCAACTTCTCTACCCTATAAAGGCATTTCCAGGCAGATCTTGGCTCAAAACATTAGCATCTAAAAGGGCCTAAGTGAGGTGCTTGGAGAAATTACCTGAGGGCATTCATTGATTTAAACAAAGTCTTTGATTCTGTTGAGACTGAAGCTGTCTTTGAAGCCTAACCAAACAGGGCATTTAAACTCAATACATCAAAATCCTTCGTGAGCTTTATCACCACCAGGATCTCACCATTCTACATGGAAATGATCATTGATGTAAAAAGGGGTTCCGCATGATGATACCATTTCACTGAAACACTTCAGTGCCACCCTCAAGAACATCATGGGGCAATTAGAATGGGAAGGGATGGGAGTAAAGGTAGACAGTTGGCAACTACACCACCTCCGCTTCACTGATGACATCGTTCTAATAACATTAAACATTAGGAAAGTAGCACAAATGCTGGTGAACTTTTACCGTGAATGTGGAAAGGTAGTTCTTGAACTGAATCTCAACAAAACAATGTTCATGAAAAATGAGCTAGTTCCCAATGCTCTATTCACTCTCAACAAAACAAAACAAAACAAAACAAAACAAAACAAAACAAAACAAAACAAATCAAAACAAAACAAAACAGAGATGTTTGTTCTCAATGGAACAAACATCTCTGAATGCAGCAGTTATGTGAGAACTCAACATGACAAATGACCTAGCATCTGAGCTGTGCAAGAGGAAAAGAGTGGCATGGAATGCCTCCAAGAGTGTCAAAGAAATAGCTAAAAGGACAAACAAGCTTCGCTCTGGGTACTCACACACACACACACACATATGTATATAATATATGTATACGTATATTATATAATATACGTATACATATACGTAACTGTTACATATATGTACGTATATGTATATGTATACGTATGTATATGTATATGTAATATGTATATGTATACATATACGTAACAGTTCTCACATAACTGCTGCATTCAGAGATGTTTGTTCCATTGAGAACAAACATCTCTGTTTTGTTTTTGTATATAATATACGTATACATATATTATATAATATACATATATATAGTCAGACGACCCCCCCCCACTCCATGAAGATCTCCATTTTCCACATCTGGACTTCCCCCTTGTCAGAACTCCACCCAGCAGACCAGCCTATCACGGCCCAGCTTATTGAGATCCACCCTGCTGCAGTCTTTTTTAATCCGGCCCAGGTATAATGATCCAGAGACAGACATGGGGCAGAGCTGCTACTGGCTCTCACTGTTCCCAGCTGCTCATGAGGTGCCCGGGAGGGATGGCAGGTTCTAGCCCTGGCCCGCCACCCCAGCAGAGCCTCACAACAAGCCAGACGACCCCCTCACTCCATGAGGACCTTCATTTTCCACATCCGGACTTCGCCCTCATCAGAACTCCACCCAGCAGACCAGCCTATCACAGCCCGGCTCATCAAGATCCACCCTGCTGCAGTCTTTTTAATCCGGCCCAGGTATGCTGATATAGAGACAGACATGGGGCAGAGCTGCTACTGGCTCTCACTGTTCCCAGCTGCTCATGAGGTGCCCGGGGGGGATGGCAGGTTCTAGCCCTGGCCCGCCACCCCAGCAGAGCCTCACAACAAGCCAGACGACCCCTCACTCCATGAGGACCTCTATTTTCCACATCCGGACTTCGCCCTCGTCAGAACTCCACTCAGCAGACCAGCCTATTACAGTCCTGCTTGGCCACACGGTTCATCAATAAATGCTGGATTTAGAGATGACTACAAGAGTATGCTACCCACACGGCAGAGCCTGGCAAGCTACTGGTGTTGTATTTGATATGCCAGATACCAGTAACAATTATAGACCTCATTCCCATGACCTGATCATATGGAGATGTTACTGGTGCCCGCTCGAGCAAATCGATGATGAACGGGAAGACAGTGACAGTGATAGACACATACACATACATTGACACATACACATACATACACATAAGCATACATATACACATACACTTACACATACATATACACATACACATACACATACACGTGCGTATACGCACATGCATATGCATACGTATAGGTACGTATACGTATCTATCACTATCACTATCACTATCTTTCCATTCATCATCTATTTGCTAGAGCGGGCACCAGTAATATCTCCATATATCCTGTCTCATGCTAGTAGAGCCAAGGGCATCGGCTTGCTACAGGAACATAAAGAGCCTCAAGCCATTATATTAGGTCATGGGAATGACCTAATATAATTGTTACTGGTATTTGGCATATCAAATACAACACGATCAGCTTGCCATGCTTGCCGTGCTGGAGGCATACTCCAAATAAAGCATTTATTGATGAACCGCGCGGCCGCCAAGTGGCCGCGGGTCTGTGATGGGCTGGTCTGCTGGGTGGAGTTCTGACGAAAGGTAAGTCTGAATGTGGAAAATGGCGGCCCCCCATGGAGTTGGGGGGTCGTCTGGCTTGTTGTGAGGCTCTGCTGGGGTGGTGGGTCAGGACTAGAACCCGCCATGCCTCCTGGGTGCTTCATGAATGGCTGGGCACAGGGAGCAAGGAGCAGCTCTGTCCCATGTCTGAGAGTCTCTGGATCAGCATACCTGGGCTGGATTGAGAAAAAAAAATTGCTGCAGGGTGGGTGTCGATGATCCGGGCTGTGATGGCCTGGTCTGCTGGGTGGAGTTCTGACGAGATGGAAGTCCGAATGTGGAAAATGGTGGCCCCCATGGAGTGTGGGGGGGTATACATATACATATACACATACACATACATACACATACACATACACATACACATATACTACACATATACATATACATATACATATACATATACATATACATATACATATACATATACATATACATGTATATATAATATATGTATACATATATGTATATATACACCCAACATATACCAGATAGTGGACTATAATCACTGCTGAAGTAAAATTATTTCATTTGTGATCTGGTTTGACTTTTTAGGGTTTATGTAAAATAAGTCAGGTAAAGAAATATAATACTTCTTTTATGTCTAATATAATATACCTGAAATAAAATATTGGACATTATAATGGTATTTAGCAAAAAAGCAGTAAGAACAGCAGGAAGATATTAGTCAAAGTATAGAAACTCCAGTTTCATCATATGTAGGTTAAGATATTTAATATATCATTGTAGCTATAATTAATAATGTTATGCTACATACTTGAAGGTTGCTAAAAGTAGATCACAAATATTTTTATCAGAAAAATTAAATGCATTTGCATTAATTATTTATGTATTAACTAACTCTATTGTGTAGTCATTAGAAGTTTATTAAGTAACCATGTAGAAGTATATTGAATAATCACATACCTTAAATTCACACAATTTTAAGTCACCATATTCCAGTAAAGTTGAAATGTAAAATATAATGTTTTAACGAACATATTCCATATGAATTATTAGGAAGAGAAAATAATGTTCACTTTCAAGATGCTTAGCTTAAAAGTAAAGGAAATGTACCAGTTCAAGTTCAGACATCTATGGTATAAAAAGACAGTTCAGAGATCTATGGTATAAAAAAAGACAATTCAGACATCTATGTTATAAAAAAAAAAACAAAACATGGAAGGAGACAATATTGAACAATGAAAATCTCTTGGCTGTAAATTCCAAAACTGAAATTACCAGGGAGTTGGAGATGGGGCAATAAAAAGGTGGAGTAGAGGTAATTTAAGGACATGGTAGAAGGCAATTGGCCATTTTGTGGTGGTAGTATGAATGAACTATAGATCAAAATCATAAATGTTATCACTACAATAGTATATTAACTAAACTATAATAATTAAAATAAAATAATATGAATAGCAAAAGACATCTTTGTGGATCAGAATGAGAAAATGAATCCATTATTTTCTTTGGTTCTATTTTTAATTTTAATTTTTAATGAATAGTTTTCTTTTAAAATATGAGACTGGAGAGAGAGTTGCATAGAAGGAAAGAGATAAGGCAAAGGGAAATCTGAAGGAAAAGTTAAAGAAAGTCATATAAAGTAGAGAAAGAGAAGCACATTCATCTGAACTATAGGGGATGTGGGTCACCCCGGAATGGGAAGTGTCAATTATTTTTAAACTTTAAATAAAGACAAATTTGGATGTATGAAAGGCAGTTGGAGACCACACTGGTAAGAAAAAATGATTTAAATCAGAAGAGGGAAATGACTAGTGGTATTTTTTAGTGGGGAGAAGAGTGATACACACCCATGGTAGAGAAATTAGTCTAATGCTGCTAAGCTCACTCTTCATGTGTAGACGTTGAGCAAAGACAGCAAACATGGATGACACACAATTGATTATAAGTGGTTTTGCAACTTTACAAGTTTCTATAGCACTAAATATAGATGAATAGCATCCTAGTAAAACTCAGTTTCTATTTTTATGTATCATTGCTTTTACAATGTAAGTTCTGAAGAGATGAGAGCAAAATGATAAAAACTGTTGAGTAAATATCAAATAATATCATCATAAACATAATAAATGCATTCTCTCAAAATGGAAAAATTAAGTGATATAAGTATCACTTATTTTATCTGATATTCAGAAGAACTATCAATCGATCTTTGTTTTACATTTCAGAACTATTTAAAAGAAAAGGGACTGTTATTTAAGTGCTTTGTATCTCAAAAGATAATGTTAAAAAATAGGTAACAGTATTTCTCTCCGAAGTTTTAAAACCAACTTACCCAACAGATAAGATTCTTATGACTGAAGTGTTAATAAAAGTCTCTACAGATTGCACTCTGTAATATATATTTTTAATCTCTTCTCAAGATAACCTGATTTCTTTCTCAGATTTTCCAAATGAAGAATGACACATCATTGTTATGACACAATGAGGTAAGACTTCAAAGTGTGAGTGGGTGCAAGACAAGAAGAGCACTGCTAAAAAGTATATAAAATAAAATAAGTAGGTTGGAGTCTCATATACCAGTTTAAAATACAGCGATGTCTATTGCTCTCAATCTTATATTACTGAAAATGAAATATTGCAGGATATAAAAGTGTCAGAGAGGCAGTCAAGAGATTTCCTTCAGCTTTTTTATTGCATAAAATTAATTGGTTCAATTGAAGTTGAAAGATTGTCTAGGGGTTTCTGATGAATGCTCTTTAAAATCCTTGTAGCAGTAGGTTTTTAAAGAGAGGGAGATCTATTTATTAGTACAAGCTGTTCCATTGGAGACAGTTATAATTTGGTCAAACTAATTCTAGAAATAAATGTTCCCATCAGAGTTTGCACATATCTCTAATAAAATAAATGTAAGATAGAACTAGAACACATTGAAGGCGTTGTCCTTAGTGGAAACAAGGACACTAGAAACTCTAAGTAAATAAACTTTGCCTGTTTATAGCTCAGAATAATTGTAAGAATTGCTTTCTGGTCACTGCCTTCATTAAGAGGATCAGCCCTTAGTGCAATATACTTTACTCCTTGTGAATTGAGTTTGATAGAGGCACATCATTGATTTTGAAATAGTACACCAGTTACTGTACACTATTATAGCAGTGATAAATGTTACAGTAGCTTCAATACAAGTGATAAGAGTAAGAAAGAATCAAGATAGTCATGATTACATTATCCCTCAAATAACTAGCAATATATTATATTGCACTTTCCAAAACAGAACATTCTGCAGTTTTCTGTCACTTCCATAGCATGAATTGATTTGGTTAAGTAGAGGCACATGGAAAATGTTTTGCTGTTGGAGTTTCTTAACCTGGTTTGCTTTTTAGCACTTCTATCCATATGTCATATTGATCAATGATCTTCAGCAGGCATTAACTCTACTTGAACAAAACAGAAATAATTTCCAATGCCATACTCAAAGAATTAAGAGAATTATCCAAAAATACGTAGTCCAGAACACATGTAAGTTGCGAATATTTGTACAACTTTATTTACATAACATATATTTAAATATTTACATAAGTGCTGAAGGGGACATACCCAGTGGTGCTCAGGGATTACTCCCAATTTTGTTCTTGAATCACTCCTGATGGTATTTGGGATGGTACATAATCAGTGCCAGGGTGTGGGGAAACTCTGGGGCACCCCACACAAAATCCAGGAGCAGGATCAGGAATCCCTTTATGCCCCAGGGGATCTGTGGCTGGTGGACAGAGAAAGATGCAAGAATCAAGAGAAGTTTCAAAATGCTTTACTTAACACAGGTTCTGGCATACAAATCAGCAATAGGAAAAACCCGAACTTAAGGGATCCTGGCTGGGCCGTGGCCACATGTAGGCCAAGATGACTGCTACCACATGTTAAGGCACCGCAGAAAGGAGACAGTGAAGAGGCAAGAAGGGGAGTGCCAGCAGAAAGGGGGAGAGCTAGAAAGGAAGCAGGCTGGGTTTTATATTCCTGCAACACAGAACTCCCACTGTAATGGAAAGCCATCAGGGTCAAATGCCCTCAGGTAATTTCTCCCAGGAACTCACCTAGCCCCATTGAGATGTTAATGTTGCCTAGCCAAGATCTGCCTTGTAAATGTCATGCAGGGTAGAGTGAAGGAGTGGCTTTTGAGATGAACTTTATCTCAGAATACAAAGACATGTATCTGTACAAAGAATATTCTATAGCCAGTTATATATTTCTCCAAGCCTTCACAAGAGTCACAAGAGTCTCATCAGAACAACTTCATGGTTGTTCTGTATATTGCCTTTGACTTATAGAGAGCCATGCTTGCTTGCTTGGAGGCAAACAGCCTCCAATGTGGCCAGGCAAATATACTGGTAAGATCTAGCTAGTTCCACGATGATTGTGGTAGCATGAGAGAATATTTATACCAGCCAGTATAGAATATATGGTCAGACGAACTGACACATTCAAACTGCCCTCCTCCTATCTACAAAGTGGCCTGTAGTAGGCAACTCCAGGCTAGATGCAGAGGCTCTGGGTAGCAGTGTTCTGCAACACCAGGGAACCTATATGGATTGGCCACACTCAAAGCCAGCAACCTATATATTGTAATATCTCTTTTGGACTGCATATAGATACCTTAAGACACGCTTATCCACTGTCTTCCATTGTTCATCAATTTGTTCCAGCAGGCACCCGTAACATCTCCATAAGTCCTGTTGCAAGCAAGTGTAGCCCAAGAGCATCTGCTTGCTCTAGGGACAGGAAGAGCCTCAAACCATTCTTTAGGTCATGGAATTGAGGTTCATAATTGTTACTAGTTTTTGGCATATCAAATAAAACACGGGTAGCTTGCCAGGCTCTGCTTTGGAGAAAATACGAACAGTTTCGAGAGAGGAGCCTTACAGTCAGTAGTAAAAGAAGTCTTGCTTGAGGAAATCTTCTTAGCAGTCAAATCAGTAATTTACCTAGCAATTTGAGTTCTGTGTTCTACTTAAATTTGCCTAACCAGATAATATGAAATGTTTCAAAGAGCTGATTTTCTGTTTTAATGATTTCGGGAAAACATAATGAACCACAATTATCAAATATGACTGATCATTATCCTGTTCAGTTGTTGTAGTGGCGTTAGTAACTAAATAAAGTTTATTTGCTGAGGCGAAGAGCATTGCCTACCTTTCTTATCAGAGCCTCCTGCCAGTTGGACAGAAGCAGGAAGTGCTGCCAGTCAGGCTCACAGAAGCAGCAAGCCAGGAAATTATAATGGGACAGCTGAGTTTTTTATTAATAAGAAAACAACTGGATCTCTTTCCCCAAATATTCATAATTCTTACTACTTTTAAAGAACACCCTACTGATATTATCTTTTCTATTTCTTCTAAAGTTATTTTTATAAATATGTAAGTTATGTATAAAATATATATATAATTCATCATATTATATATTTTATATAATACATAAAACCTATAATATATTATATATAACATAATTATAATTTATAATTACATAAATTATTATATATAATTCTTTTATAATATATTATAAATATAATCATATTTTATAATATTTTATAAATATAATATATAAATATATATGTCAGTAGTTATCATTTGACTATAACAAGATAAAATATGGCCCCATGTTTTTCAGTACCTCTGTCTACAAAAACAAAAAGTACAACTCTCTCGTTTCTCCCTGTGGAATGGTACATATTAGCTTGTGGAAGTGTTTTCTTTCAAATATTCTGTTTCAAGGAGAGTTAATTGAGGTATTTCAAGATGTGTCTATTTCAAAATCACTCTGGGGTAAAAAAAGGAAAAAAAGGTCCCTGCTTTTGTAAATAGGTATGTGATGCTACAGAAGAGCATTAAAGAAAATCCAATGTCCTAGTCAGAGGGAAAGCATTCCCAAGTAGCACAGATGAATGAAAGTTAAGAAAAAAATAAATCAGTGGTGAACATGCTAAGTTCAAAGACTTAGTTTGGTTTCCCAACCTTTCATATGGAGTAGGCCTGCCCTATTCTAGGCACGCAGGCATCACTGGTGAATAAGACTCAAATCCTGGTTCAAAGAATTGGAAAGGTTTACAAGAGCCTGTGAGTGTCAGAGAGACACTGATAAATCACATCCTCAGCTAACCCCAGCTGACACAACTGAATTGCCATTTAAATCATGAGTAGATATTATCTTATCTGGGGAACAGTAATAAAGAAAAAGCATTTATACTGAGAGTACAGTAGAATTGATAACAGTTCAGCATCACTGGAACATGAAACATAGAGAAGAGTCTTATTTCCAATGAATAATCTTTATGAAGGACCTGTTCTCTCTTAAGATACAATGAGCCTGGACTTTAATCCTGCAAGTATAGTTTTTCAAAAATAACTTATCATAAACTTAACCTATAAACATTCTCCTTAATATATATTCCTGGACCACCATTTACCACTTAGCAGATTTTTTTTTGGTGGGGGGCACACTTGGTGACACTCAGGGATTAGTCCTGGATCTGCATTTAGGGATCACTTCTACTGATGCTTAGGGATATGGGATACCAGGAATCAAACCTGGTTGAGGACACATGAAAGCTAAACGCCTTATCCTCTATACTACCTCTCAAACCCTAATAGATTATTTTTCACTTGGCCTAGGATGATATCTAGAATACTAAATTTATAAAAAAAGTCCTGATTAAAAAAAAGCAGAAAACTACATTGTTGATACTTTTATTAGCAACAACTTCAAAAATTATTAAATGTTTCTCATGTCTTTACGACATAATATTTTGTTAATGTACTAATTTAAAGACAATCTGATTATTAAGTGCCGGAATCAAGCCCAGGATTTCACATAGGGGACGCTTGGCCTTAGCAGTAATCCACTTCACTGGTCCGATACAAAATCTTGAACCATAAATGAGGATTTTCTTAACCTGTTAAAGGATACTAATTAACTATATTGCAAATATTTTATTTAATTTATAGTTTTACTTGTATCTATATTATTGAATCAAATATATTTCAGATTTAGATTATCACATAACATTGTCTATTTTTTAACCAATAATTGGCATGTTGAATTCAGTTTATAGTTTTCACACCATTATAGGAGTAAACAAAATAATATAAACAGAAATCATTTCTTAATTTTTTATATACATATATCACTTGATCGTTTGACATCACCTTATTCATTGATTTGCTCGAGCAGGCACCAGTAACATTTCTATTTGTCCCTGTCATGTGCCAGTGAAACCCATTGGCATCGGCTTGCTCCAGGAATAAGAAGAGCCTCAAACCATTCGTTCAGGGTCTTGACAAAGAAATTTGACTATCTTGTAAGTGGGTGACCACGTGATCTTTTGAAATCCTGTGGGATCCAGCCTGTAACAGCTCTAATCCAGCAGTCATCTCCAAATCGCATTACATGTCCAGCCCATCTAATTTTCGATTCCTTGGCAAACGAGACAGCATCCCTGACTCTCAGTCGTAGACGGAGGACGGTCGGAAATCCAGATTCCTTCTCTCACTTAAGTAAGGCATGATATTCTAGGCATAGCTCTTTTGATTGCTCTTTGGCAGACCCAAATAGCATTCTCATCCTTATTTTGTAGGGCCCAGGTCTCTGAGGTGTATGTTAATGCAGGGAGAATGAGGAGTCTACGAGATGGCCTAGAGCTGGAGGTACTTTGTCTATTATTTTATTTTTTGTTGCTTTTGGAGTCACACCCAGTGATGCTCAGGGGATACTCCTGGCTCTGCACTCAGGAATTACTCCTAGCACTCTGTGGGGGACCATATGGGATGCCGAGGATAGAACCCGGGTCGCCCGCATGCAAGGCAAACGCCCTACCCACTGTGCTATCGCTCTGACCCACTCCCATGTGGTCTAAGTTCTGACCAGAACTAGAGTTCTTTCATTATATTGGATTGAGGTGGTAGAGGTTTTGTACTATTAAAAGCCTTTTTTGGAACTGTGCCGGACTCGTGAGTTTTCATACATTCCCCTGTGGCCTTGGAGATAGAAGAAACTTCTGTCGTGGTACTGTTGGGGACCCAAGCGACTCCCGACCTGCGTTGAATTTGATCAATTAACAAGTGTTAAATGAAATTTACTTCCCCAAATATAAACCAACATATTCACATAAGTTGTAAATCAAAGTCATATAAATTATCCTTCTTTACATTGATAGATTTGATGTTCTGCTACTTGATTTGTATTTTAACATTTCTGATTTTGAAAGATTAATTCCTTTTCTATATTTATTGAGTTGTCCTTATTTTTTTGATAGCAAGACTGTACATGCCTTTAATATTAAGATTAGACTTACCATATAAAGTACTTAGAAAGTGTGCTGTTTTTCAATTACTTCATAAAATGTGTATAAGGTCTGTGATGTATTTGGTGAATTTAATACACATAGCCAAAATGTGACATTATTTTACCCATGAATTTTATTTCCTTATTTGAAAAAGTGTTATTCATATTTTCTATTTCTTCTTTTATCAGTCATTGGATTGTGTTTATCTAAAGATTTATATACTTTATCTAAAATTTCAAGCATAGCTACTATTTTTAATTATATTTGTTAAATTTAGCAGTTGAATAGTGATACATATTTTTAAATTTCCCTCTCAGTATTATTATTTATACATTGTCACACTTCCATTTTTGACCATTCTTTTTTGTTTGGGGCTACATCCATCTGTGGTCAGAGCTTACTCCTGGCTCTGCACAAAGGGCCGCCTGGCAAGACTCAGATCATATGGGTTGCTGGGGATTGAATTGACTCCAACTGGCCAGGTGCAAGGCAAAAACCTACCTACCGTGCTATGGCTCTAGCCCATCTTGACCATTCTTATTAGAGGTTTATCAATTCTAGTGGCACTAATAAAGATTCATCATGACTCTTTTGTCATATACACTTTATCTGCTGATTCATTTTCCTTTTTGTGTGTGTGTGTGTTTGAGGAATTTTTTAAGGAAAAAGATCTAGGACCAGAGAAATAATACAACAGCTGATCCAGCTTTGACAACTGGCAACCCGTTTTATTCTGATTTGCATTTCCCTGATAAGCAGTAAAATGAATACATTTAACGTGCTTGTGAGTCACCTTTATATTTTCCTTGAAGAGGAGCCTGTCCATTTATTCTCGACTGCTTTTTTTTTTTTATGTGGGTTTTAACTGTTGTTGCTAATTTTTTTGAAAATGACATCACATATGGTTAGACTTATTTAGTTTACCAAACATATCACAGATCTTATACAAATTTTATGAAATCATTGGATATTAGCTCAGTAAGATGTATGGTGGATGAATTTTCTCTCATTTAATAGACATCTTTTTTATTTGGAGGACAGGATCTTTCACTGTGCAGAAGATTTCAATCAGATATAATCAATTTTTTTTTATTTCTCAGACTTGGGAGTCTTATACCTGTATACTGCATGAAGGTCAATATCATGGAGCTTTGGCTATTTTCTTCAATGTATTTTAAGGAATTGGGTCTAAATTTTTAATCAGCTTGTATGAACATTTATGTGAGATGTTAGTCCAGATATATTCTCATGCATGTTTCTTCCCAGTTTTTGGAACCTATTTGTTAAAGAGATTTCCTTGCATTTTCACCTTTTTTGGGTCTTATATCCTATTGTCATCAATGAAGTGTCCCTAGAGCTCAAGGGCTATCTTTGTTTTCTCAGCTCTATCCTCATTTGAAAAAACATTCACACTTCTGATACTATGCTACTGTGTGCTACTGTAGGCTTAGGGAAGGGCATATAAAGTCAAGGACCATGTTGTGATCCATCTTTTTTCTTAGAACAACTTTGGGTATTTCAGGCAGTTTTGGTATTCCTCCAAATTTGGTTAGCATTTGTTATGTTTTTGAAGAATTCCTTAGGACATATTATAGGGATGACATAAAATTATATTATTCTATGGTAGATGATTCTATTAAATATTTCCATTCTTCCAATTCATGAGCATAGAAAGTTGTTCTATTTCATATCGTCTTCCGTTTCCTTTAATAGGGACTTACAATTTTCAACATCTTTTTTAAATCTCCCTTAAGTTTTTTTTTAAATCCCCCTTAGGTTGATTTCTAAGCACTTGATTGTCCTTGTGAACCTGTAAATGAAGTTTTATTGCTTTATTTACCCTCTTTATTTTTTTATAGATTCATAGACTCAGATAAATGGGGCAGAGCTACTATCACCTCTCCCTTGGCACAGATGACCATGAGGCACCCAGGAGGGAAGGCGGGTCTAGCCCTGGCCTGCCATCCCAGCAGAGCCTCAGCCAGAGGAACCCCCACACCATGAGGGCTGCCATTTTCAACATCTGGACTCCACAACTCCTCTGAGCTCCACCCAGGAGAAAAGCCCATCTTTCCCTGTCTTGGGCAGCTGCTTGGCAGCCGTGCATTTCATCAATAAATGCTTGATATGAGAGCCTACTAGTATCCCTCCCATATGGCAGAGCCTGGGAAGCTACTCGTGTCATATTTGATATGCCCAAAACCAGTAACAATTATATACCTAGTTCCCATGACTTGAAGGAATAGTTTGAGGCTCTTCATGTTCCTAGAGCGAGCAGATGCCCTTGTGCTACACTAGCATGTGACAGGACTTATGAAGAAATTACTGGTGCCTGCTCGAGCAAATCGATAAACAATGGGAAGACAAGTGATACAAGTGATACAAGTGATACTCTGCCACTTTATTTTATCAGATTTACTGATCTATCACCAATTTTCAGTTTTTTATTTCAATGTGTGTTGAGTAGATTTCTTTAATTTTTCATTTCAGTCATTTCTCCATTAGTATTCTCATTTAAATTAAAAAGATGATTTATATTTGAAAAAATCCTCCACTTTAAAAAATCTATTTGGATCACATTCATCCTTTGATTATTGGTTTTATTTTTTCTGGAAATACTTCAAAACTCTCATTTTAGCAACAATTATTTTATTTCAAGGTAAATTAATTTTTCCTCATAACTTATCAAACTTGATTTTATACCATCTTGCTGTTGTTAACCCATCTACCTTTCAAAATGATTTTTTACCGAAAAATAAAAAGTAACATTTATAAATCCTTTCATGTTAAAATATGTTTGTACTTTCCACAATATTTGTATTTATCTATATCCAACATTGCCTGTTAAGCATGACACTTTTTTGTTATTTTTATTTATGGATAAAATAAGGATGTGGGTTTTGTGTGCGTGTGAGCCTACCTGAATCAGATGTCTAAGTACACATGATCAATATGGTTAATTAGCCCCATGTTTTTACTGCTTTTATTTGTCCAAATTGGTAGAGGGATCGCTTTCCTGGCCGCTCTCAGGAATGCCTGTATCTGTGCCCAGTACTCACTCCTGGCAGCACTCCAGATACTAGTTGAGGTGCCAAGGATTGAAGCAGAGATGACAGCATACACAGGAAAACACCGCACCTCCTGTACTATCTCTAGCCAGTGTTGGTATCTTAAGCAGTTAGGGGACAAGATAAAGGCAACTATCCCTGTCCAAAAGAGCTTGCTGCTTCTCACTCTTGCATTTAACATCTTAAGTTCATTTGATTTAGCATTTTTTGGGCTCACAACCGACTGTGCTCAAGGGTTTTGACTCTACATTCAGAAGTTACTCCTGGCAGTGGTGTGTGTGTGTGTGGGGGGGCATTATGAGATGTTGGGAATCCAATCGGCATCGACCTTGTGCAAGGCAAATGCCTTACTTCCTGTACTTAAGCAGAACTCAGGCCTAACTCTTAAATTCTTTCAGCTATTTCACCCCAATCAATTTCCTTAAATCACGCCTGGTGCTGATCTTAAAGTGATTCTTGTTTCTGACTGTCCCAAGATTTTATTTTTGCACACTTTGTTATCATAAGTGCTGATCGTAAAGTGATTCCTGTTTCTGACTGACCCAAGATTTTATTTTGGGACACTGTTATCTTTCTCTTCTCACAACAAATGAACCTGTCATATGATTCAATTCATTATTTATGTTTATATATTTTAAAAGCTTTTATTCTACTCTATAAAGTACATTTCTTTACAGCTGCCTACTCATTTCAAGAATCGATTTTATTATCCTCATTACATATCTTAACAATGCCTTAGACTTTCTCATTCTACTTTTTATTATTCTAATTTTAAAAAAAGGTGTATATAATGACTCAGGCTAAATAAATGGTTGTTGCTTAACACTACTGTACATTTTTAAACAAAACAAACCAGGAGCTTTTGTTTCCTAAAGTGGTTAAGATAAAAAGATTTGACCAGAAATTCACAAACATAGAAACTTCAATAGAGTTGTATTCAATGCCTTTAATGATTGGTGGTACAGAATTTAAAGAACTTCAAAAAAACCCACTGTCATCAATCATGCATGGTATTTCTTTAGCCAGATACATGCTAAAGGATTTAATGGGTTCTTACGATGTGTGCACCTTGAAATTTCTGGGTTTGATTTAAAAGAGCTCACTAGGATATAATTAACTCAGAACTTAGAGTCTTGTGCATAATTTAGAGGCGATTACAGTTCAAGGAAATACTAAGCTAACTTTTAAAAATTCAAACAAAAAACAATCTGGAAAAATAGAATTAATCACTGGCAATTACTGAGTTAAAATATCTAACTTATTACCTGAAATACTCCCACAGAATCATGCATTCAGTTTAACTGAACTAGTAACTGTAATCATAATTAGAGATGTGCAGGCATTTACACTGATCATAAAACATGTGAAGCAACTAGTTAAAGAAATAAACACTTAAACTTCCTACCTAAAGAGTTTGTAGATTAGTTTAAAGTCATTGACCTTGTACTGTAAAACTCTAACTTCTATCATTTAAATATATTTTATTCAAAATGCAAGTTTTCACAATTTTAGAAAGCGGGTTTGAAGAATCAATGGTAAAAATCCAGTTTGCTCCCTAAAGTTTTTTTTTAATGCTTCTAAGATTGCAGTTGGCTATCAATTGTATTTTGAAGCAACCTATATATTAACCACGAACCCTTTACATTATCTCATTTATAGGCCTGGTGTTGTTAGCCTGATTTAGTTACTACTACATTTGAAAAAAATCATTTAACACTTTTCATTAAATGCAAACTAGCTGTGCTTTCCAGATTGGTCCAAATAAATGAACAGTTTACTATACCTAATTGTGGTCTACATATACTTATTAAGACTATAAAGGGTCATTACATCTTATAATACAACAATTAATAAATGAAAGGTTTACGGTAATTTGCGAAGATATATTCATCAATAGCTCATTTTTATTTCATGTTTCAAATTTACTTCCCCTTCCTCACACTATTTTTAATGTTGTTGAAATGACAAGGGGTAACATACTTGGAAGGCTGTGGTACTCAAATGTGCTTTTTTTTTTTTTTTTGCTTTCGGGTCACACCCCGGCAATGCTCAGGGGTTACTCCTGGCTCTGCACTCAGGAATTACCCTGGCGGTGCTTAGGGGACCTATGGGATGCCAGGGATCGAACCCGGCCTGCACAGGCCGGCCGTGTAAGGCAAATGCCCTACCCGCTGGGCTACCCAGGCCCCAAATGTGCTTTTTTTTAAAGTGGTGCTTAACAGAATAGAAAATCAGGTTGTGGTATTTGCACAATTAGTCAGAATGTAACTGAAGTTACAGTGGTTAAGTTATGTTCACTAGGAGCCACACTTTTTAATTGAAATATGCTTATATGGTTGTAGAGTTCATTGGGGGTCACTGCATTGCTTTATTATGTGCTCATTGGAATCACATTAAGTGCATTAAGTGGCCAGGATTTTATATATTTTTCAGTTGTGATGTTCATGAAGGGTGACACCTGGGGGGCCTCTCCAAATCTTTAAATGTTTACAAAATGATGGCCCCAAATCTACACTTGTTCTATCTATAACCCTGCCTAGATTGGATTTTGTTTGGACTCTTTTGACTTATCATAATTAGTAAATATATGAAAAAATAACTGTGACAATTAAATTGCTCCTTGTATATATTAATTCAAACTTAGAAAGTATTTTAACAAATCATTTAATATTATGATAGTATTTGTATACTGTAATCATTGATTAATGGCTCCAGGAGTAGCAAAATCTCCTGGGTATGGATAGATTAACTTTTGGTAAAATGAAAGGAAAAAAGGAAGAAAGGAAAGAAGGAAGGTAAGTAGGGAAGGAGGGAGAGAGGGAGGGTTGCAGATATCAATAGCAAAAGCATCCCAATTTCTATGCAAAGAAATATAAAGCAATTTAGGAAATGCCTAAGTCTATCAAACAAAGATCAAGTTACTGCCCTAAAACCAGATTAACCATAGCAAGTTTAATATAAGCAATGACCTGAGGAAAGAGAAGCGTATTATGAAAATTATCTGCATTTTGTCTAGCAAGAGATGCTCCATCACTGAAAGGAAGTCTGGTCAAAAAAAACCGAATGTAGGGCCAGAGAAAAAGTACACCCGGTATAGTATAGTGCTTACCCAGCATGCAGCAAACTAGGTTTAATCCTCTTTCCCCTAAGCCTGCCAGGAGGGACCCCGAGCACAGAGCAAGGAGTAAGCCCTGAGAATAGCTGCAATACAAAAACAGAAACCAAAAACCCAGAATAACTGTAGTATAGGTAACCTGTTTTTGGCAATTGTATACCTAGAAGAAAGCTAAATGGTTCACAATTTCAAGGTTGAATGTCACTAATTATAATTTTTCTTTTATAGTATAAGTTAGATATCTCATTAGAAATTATTATTTTGATATTTGTTTTTTTATAGGAATGTCTGTGAGTTTAGTTATGGAAAATCAGCATTATAAAATGAGCTCAATTAGAATGATAACAAATTTGGTATATATTTCTTTGGCCTGCTATAGAAAAGATTAATACCTATATTATCATTTTCTAAGGCTCAATTACAACTCATTTGTATTTCTTTTTTAACATCTCAGATATTGACCTTATTTAATTTCTAAGTATAAATGGTATTTTATTAAATAATTGATATTTCATTTTTACATTTGTATTATTTGGTATTCATGAAACCAACAGTTATTGAGGAATTGTCCCATTGTATTGACATCTTGCAAAGCACTGCCATGCCAAATAGATTTTAACATAATGCCATGATGGAATTTATGTTCTATAACTAGTAGTTATAATGGCATTGTTTTCACAGCTCTTGTTCTGTGTAACTGTACAGCTATTCAGTAAGATCTCCTTCACTTCCTACTTGTTCCCCTAAACAAATGTAGAAACTGATATCTGATGAATGTTAAATTTTTTTAGAATTATGTCATCTTAAAATTGAATAATGATCAGAATTCACAACTAGTTCATAAATATGTATATATGTACACACACACATATATATAGGAAAGATGAAATTAATTTCACACAAAATGTATACAGCATTTATAGTGATTTTCCCCTAAAGAAAATATTTGATAATGTATGAAGATGGTATGAAATAAGACCAGATGTTAGGTAGACAACGAATCAGGAAATACTTTTGTGCATTGAAGGACAGGTATTTGACCTTTGAAAAGGTTACACTGCTTACAATGTGAAAAACAGTATACTTTATGGTGAATATGGAGAAATTATTGGAAGGAATTTTATGAATCCTAGGTTTAAATAAAAGGATTATTTTCAGGGTTCCATTGAATGTGGTAGAATTAGGAAAAGTAGACTAGTAATATTAGGACATAAGGTTAACAAAACTAATCGACAGTTAAGAGAAAGGTTTCTGTCAAAGAAAATTTCTAGAATCTAACTTGCCCAGCTGAATAGATGGTAAAGCTATCTCCTGAGACAAAGAAAGATAGAAAATAAAGGTATCATCTGATTATACTCTCAAATCCTGGCTGATGCTGCACTTCTTATATGTGTCAAATCATAGTCAATTGTTTCTTCACTTTCTGACAGTGAAAATGTGTATTTCAATTAAGCCTTCTTTACAATCTCACTATAGGTTTATGTTTTCACTGAAAGCATGTAAGGAATATCTCTTTTACTCTGGAATACTGTTCACAATTGTTGCTTTCTTAACCTTCCCGCTTTCTTCTCCTACTGGATTTTTCTTTACAACATACTCTAGGCTAAGGATACAGCTGTGCAATAGAATTATTGACTTGCATGTGTGTCACCTAGGTTTAATATCCAACACCACAAACAAATAAACAAAACCCCGCCATTTTATATCATTCAGAGCATTTTCACTGCTCTCAAATCTCTCCTTAGCCTACTTATGCATCCTTACCTCAACCTTAGCAACCACTGACCTTTTAACTATCTCCATAGTTTTATCTTCCCCCAAATGTCATGCAGTTGGAAAGATAACAGCATGGAGCTTTCTTAGATGTGCTTCTTTCATCTAGTAAGATGCAATTAACATTTCAGTATGCTTTTATGACATAATTGTATTTAATGCTGAAATTTCACTTCTATTATAGTCTACCATTTATTTATTTATTCACCTATATAAAATTTTGGTTATTTCCCTAGTCTAATAACTTTGAGTAAAAGTGCTTCACAAAACCCATGTGTAGGGGCTAGAGTGATAGCAGAGCAGGTAGGGAGTTTGCCTTGCAGGCAGCTCACCCAGGTTCGATCTCTGACATCCCATATGTTCCCCAAGCTCTACCAGGAGTAATTCCTGAGCAAAAAGCAGGAAAAACCCTGAACATTGCTGGGTGTGACCCAAAAGGAAAAGAAAAAAAAAAGAAACCCATGTGTATATTTTGTGTAAATACAAGTTATTAACTTATCTGGGACAGTACTGAAAAAGATGCTTACTCGATCATATGGCAAGAGGATATTTGTTTGCTAAAAATAATCTCCATCATCTCTTCCCAAGTGACTATATCACAACTAGATTTTTAGTTTAACTCATAAACACATTTCCTGATGATTTAATTACCAGATACTGTAGACTTGGAATCCAGATTCAAGGTTCTCCTCATTAGCAAGTCTTCAGAAAAGATCTGAAGATCTTTTCTTCAACCTATTTTATAAAAATTTCTTCACTTGGAACTGGAAGACTGCAAATCATTTAGGACATATTCTGTGCACACTAGTTTGATTCCAGCATCACATGGTTCCCTGAGCATTCTTTGTAGGGTGAAGTGTCTAAATCCCTTCAAACTGCTGGTATAGCACAAGAACCCCCGCCCCACAACCACCACCACCATCCACCACTGGGTAATCATAGAAATTCCCTATACTACAGAGCCCTAGCAACTTGGCATCTTCAACCCACTTGTCTGAAAATTATAGGTGGCATCCTTAGGCCTCCTTAATACCACTTGGAAGCCCCATTTGCCCCATAAGAATTTATTCATTTGATTTCAATGATAACTACTTGCTAGTTTACATATATACCTTCCCTTTTTTTAAAGGTTCATTGTGTCTGTATCAATATATTTCTTCATATCAAGTAAAGTTTGTTTTACACAAAATACAGAATGTATTATTGGTAGAATTATATTGATTAGCAATGCTAGTGAATACTTTTACTACCTACATAAGTATATAGTTTATTCACTGTATCACTGCATCACTGTCTTCCCGTTCATCATCGATTTGCTCTAGCTGGCACCAGTAACATCTCCATATGTCTTGTCTCATGCAAGTAGAGCCCAAGGGCATCTGCTTGTTCCTGGAACATAAAGAGCCTCAAACCATTCCATCAGGTCATGGGAATGAGGTCTATAATTGTTACTGGTATTTGGCATATCAAATACGACATGGGTAGCTTGGCAGGCTCTGCCGTGAGGGTAGCATACTATTGTAGTCATCTCTAAATCCAGTATTTATTGATGAACTGTGTGAGCCGGGCTGTGATACACTGGTCTTCTGGGGAAGTTCTGACGAGAGGGAAGTCCGGATGTGGAAAATGGAGGCCCTCATGGAGTGGGGGATCGTCTGGCTTGTTGCGAGGCTCTGCTGGGGTGGCGGGCCAGGGCTAGAACCTGCCATCCCCTCCGGGCACCTCATGAGCAGCTGGGAACAGTGAGAGCCAGTAGCAGCTCTGCCCCATGTCTGTGAGTCTCTGGATCAGCATACCTGGACCGGATTTAAAAAAGACTGCTGCAGGGTGGATCTCGGTGAGCCGGGCTGTGATAGGCTGGTCTGCTGGGGGAGTTCTGACGAGGGGAAGTCCGGATGTGGAAAATGGAGGCCCTCATGGAGTGGGGGATCATCTGGCTTGTTGCTAGGCTCTGCTGGGGTGGCGGGCCAGGGCTAGATCCTGCCATCCCTTCCTGGCTCCTCGTGAGCGGCTGGGCACAGGGAGAGTGAGTAGCAGCTCTGCCGCATGTCTGTGAGTCCATATATTTCTTAAGAAATATTCCATTTGTTATGAGCTCAAATATTTTATAAATCATTTAAAAGAAATAATAATATAAATTGTGTTTACAGAAATTAAAGATGTATAGTTTTCTGAGTCGTGATGCCTCTTGTATTGTTCTCTTCTTGAAACCTTCAAATAATTCCATATCATTGATCAAGTGTTTAAGTTTTGCAGTGACTCAGGAAGATTCCACCAGTACAGAAAGGAATGTTTCACTTAGGGAGAAAAGAGCTTAATTTACATTTCAGTTCAATGTCCTACATTTTTCCTGCAATTGTAATGATTGTCTTCATGGAAACTGTTCTCTATGGTTTCATCACTTAGACTTGAATAGAATAGTTCCTTAGAAATATAAAAACTGAAATACATTTTCTGAAAACTATGAAAATAGGATAAAACATTAATCAAAACTAAAACAATCATCAGTAAGAGCTGTATCATGGGCTTGGCACAAGACTATTATTGGCCTCTGAAAGGAAAAATCAATTACATTAGTGATCTGTCATTAGCATTGAGGCATTCTACAGTATTCTCACAGCTGATTTAAGTGAAGTGGAAGCAAATCAGAGAGCTTTGATGGACAAAGTTTCTGTAATTTTATATGATTTGACTAGATTCAGATGGAACTATGAATGAAACTATGACACTTTTTGGAAAATGGTCAATTAATGAACACCAATCTTGAAACAAATGAGTGGGTTTAAAAAAGTGGGTATGTTGTGAAAGGGAAATAGAAAACATGACATTTTCATAATCACAATGTAAAACTTTCAACAAATTCTCTCATTTATTGCATGCCTCCTTTAATTCTTCTATAAGAGGAGGACAGTAGTAGTTCTATCTCCGAGAGATGTCATGCAAATAGAGGCAAGTTGCTGTTGATGTGCTTATTATATTGTGGTCATTATTACTTCTTTATTTTTTATACTTTAAAATTTTTAAATATTTTATTGAATCACCATGAGGTAGACCATTACAAACAGTTTCGCATTTGTGTTAAGTCATATAATGATCCAAATCCATCCCTCTGCCAGTGTATATTTCCCACCACTAATGTCCCCGGTTTTCCCCCAACATTCTCCAACTCCCTCCTTCCCCCAGCCCTTAGCCTGCTTCTATGTCAGGCACTTTTATTCTCTCTCTCTTACTCTTTTTCTCTTTCTCTCTCTCTCTCTCTCTTTCTCTCCTTTTTGTGCATTATGGTTTGCAGTGCAGGTACCAAGAGTTCATCATGTTTATTCAGGGAGTTCAGTGTTTTTATATGGACAGTACAGCTGGAGTAGCTTTTTTTAACTGTGTGGTAACTTTGGGGTATGAACATGACTGTCAGGGCTTCCTGCATACAGGGAGTTTGGGAGAGGTAGTCCATCTTGTTTCCAAGGGAAGCCTAGAGATTTCAGTCACAATACCAGTGTACCCAAATTTTCATCAGATTAATGAGGTCTATCTTGAGGTATTAGTTGACAAGGATCAAGATGAGGTTCATCTTCAGAAGGTGCAATTCAGCCAAAGAAATGGTGGCAATTTTGAATTGTAGGAGCATGTAGCTACCAGAGGTTCTGTTTGGGCAAGTACCAGGCTAACCCAACCCCTCTGATGTGACACGATTATAAAAGCAATGTATGGGACCAAGATTAACTGTGGTTTTAGATTTCTTTTGCAGTTTCTGTATGGGTCTCTGAAGCAAGGCCAGTGGAAGAGCTTACATGGTAGCCCCAGAGCTGATTCATGGGGATGTCTGTCATTGCTTTCAGGAGTTTAGGGATGTGGGGTAGGTATCCTTTCCCAACTCCAAGAGAAGCCTGGAAATTTCATCACAAAACCCACATACCTGAATTTCCAGCAGCTTAATTTTTTGGTGACATTTCTGTCTCAAGGAGGCAGAAATTGTGGCTATTATGTATTTTGAAAGCAAGCAGCTGCCAGTGGCTCTGATTGCTGTTTGGGCAGACACTGCTTTTTTAAAAAGAATTTATTAAAACACAGATTTACAAATTTATTCACAGTATAGTTATCACACACATTCATTGTTCAATACCAGTCCCACCACCAGTGTGCCCCTACTCTTACCAAAGGCTACTGACCTCCCACCCACACCCTGTCCCCATGCTAGCAACAAATATATGGGAAATGTTTTGGTAAAGAGCTGATATTAAACTGGTTTGTTATGTTAAAATGGAACTGCTAGAAGGAGTTATATCAGTTGTGCCTCTGGTCAGTCTCCCTGGAGAGTTACTCATAAGTCCTGGCTATGGTGGGTGATGAATGGCATCTGTGCAGCTCACAGGTGCAAAGACTGGGTCATTGGTGGGGAGGGGGATAAGGGGAGAGACCTCAATCCCTGCTCTAACTGGCAGACACCTCTGATTTGCCCCATATTGTACAGTCAAGCATGGGTTCTTAAGATGTACTGCATCTGTTTTATCTCATTCAAGATTTATTAGTGAGTCTCTGGAGCAAGTCCAAAGAGGGCTTGTATGGTGGAGTTAGAGGTTGTTTGTGGGTGTGGCTCCGTATACCTAAATGTTGGTGGCTTAGTTTCTTGGAAAACCTGACCCAAATTGTTGGAGTCTGGCTGGAGGCAAAGTGGCAACTTTGGATGTATGGAAGTCCAAGAACACCATCAGGCTGCTGATGCTCTTGCCCACTGGATATAGGTTGACCTGCTGCAGTGCTGTGCCCTCTGTGCCCCAATTGTGATGGAAGAAGCAGCTCTGGCATGTACCAGGACCAGAGTCAGAACAGTTATCATGTGTCGGGAACGCCGGGGTCCCCCGACAGTGTCAGGACAGAGGTTCTCTCTACCTCCGAGGACGCCGGAGAACAGATGGAAACTCACGAGTCCAGTGCAGTTCCAAAATGGCTTTTAATAGTACAAAAGCTCTTCCACAGCAATCCAATATAATGCACAAACTCTAGCTGTGGTCCGAACTTAGACCATACAAGAGAGCCTAAGTCTCCCACCAAAGAGAAAGGATCTCACCCGAGCTGAGTCCTACCCAGAAGAAGGAGCAAAAGGCCAAAGAGCAAAAAGCCAAAAGCCAAAAGCTGCAAGGCTGAGGAGCCAAAAGCCACAGGAGCCGAAAAGCTAAAAGGCCCAAAAGGCAAAAGGTGAAGCGGCCTCAAGTCAGCCCCCTTATATACACCAAAGTAATCCAATCGGGAGGGGCATGTCAACAAAGAACTCTAAACAGAGTGTAGTGCCACACCTTATTGCAGTTATAAACAAAGGTTATGCCAAGGACTAAGGAGATTATCTCTTATGTAAAACACTGGAGAAGGGCTGATATAAAGTAATACATCTTAGCTTCATGAGCTTCATGTAATCTAGATGGTACCCACAAGGTCCTTCTTATTATTATCTGCACCAGGGTGATTCTGAGTATCTTGTTCGGTACTGAAAGGGTCACACTCACCTGCTTAGAGCAAACTAGTATGATCCTTCCTATAGTCTTCCCTATAGTCTCAACGTAGCCAGGCTGGTAGTCTCCTGGTAAATTCTAACTGTCCCACGCGGGTGCAGTGGGTATAAAGAGGAGCTGTGCCCAATCTAGAAAACATAGAAGTGTCAGTAGATGTATAAGTCAGAAGTTATTCAATCAAGGTGACTTCTGTAACTGCCATACCCTCTAGCAGTGTAGAAGAGAAGTCTCATTAGGATGAACCTTGACTTAAGTAGATTAAGCTGGGAGGGGCAAAACAAAAAACTCCCAGAATAGCTAAACCTGTCCTCCAACAATCATGTGTGGCTCAGATGGTCCATCAGGACCTGATTAGGATGCATATGCCCTGGTCCTCCAATACAGTCTCCAGTCAGCTGTCAGTCAGGAAGATTTTCCTCCATAATATATTTTAGGTGGCACTCTTTCTGATAAGTACATGGGGTACCAAGAGTGCTCTGTTGCTCAGGGCCAGAGATTTAAGTCTCGATGAGTATTCCAGTCTGGTGTAGATGCCCACTGAGATGCGAGGCACTGCAGCAGCTCCACTGGAAGTTCCAGGTGCCAGACTGGCCTTGAAAAGTGCCTTTTGAAAGATAAATTACGCCATATTCATACCTGGAAAATTGTGCAGGTTCTGTACCATTGCACCCGCAGTTCAGACTTCCACCAGTCAACACCAATGAACCACTGTGCTCAGGCCACAGACATCTTGACCTTGCACTGACCATTGTTATTTCTATAAGACGTCTTTAGAAAGGTTACAGATGTTCAGTGGCGAAGCTCTTGTTCTGAATGTGTATGGCTCTGAGTTCAACCCCTGGCACTTAAATAAATAAATATAAATAAATAAATATAAATAAATAAACAAACAAATATCTTTGGAGGGTTAGCAGATGATTCATAGGGTTAGAGAACATGCTTGGAATATGGGAACTCTAGTTTGATCATTTTGATCCTTCAACTGCATGTTCTCCCAAGCACCAATAGCCTCTGTACATTGCACTGATAGCAGCCCCAAAACACTATCAGATGTTCCTCTCGTTCCAAGGTTGGTATAGAAATACGTGCTAGCCTTGTATGCAGGTGGGTCCACTTTAGTTCCTGTCACTCTAAGTGGTTTGCCAAACACTGCTGAGATTAACTCCTGAGCACTACAAGGTGTGGCCCAAACAGACCATGTCCCAAGGTAAAAAGGAAAAAAAATACTTCTTTGAAAATAAATGTCTTCAGTACAATGCAATTGTTGTCTATACAATGTAATTGTTGTCTATACAAAGTAACTGTTGTCATTGTAATTGGCAGAGCCTGGCAAGCTACCCATTTCGTATTTATTATGCCAAAAACCAGTAACAATTATAGACCTCATTTCCATGACCTGAAGGAATGGTTTGAGGCTCTTACTGTCCTAGAGCGAGCAGATACCCTTGGGCTACACTAGCATATGACCGGACATATAGAGATGTTACTCTATATGGTGCCGGCTGGAGCAAATTGATGAACAACAGGAAGACAAGTGATACAAGTGATGCAAGTGAATTGTTGTCCAATATTCTATTAATATAGTTTTACACTCTACAGTGAATTTGAATATTTTCTATATCTTTTCACTTTTGGGTCCTCACCCAACATGCTCAGAAGGTCTGTGCACACAGGTCAATTCGAGTGAGGCTCTGGAGATCATGTGTAAGATTGGGGTCAGAAACCACATTCGTTGGGCTGCAAGAAAGGCAAGCATACTATTAGCAGATATACCATTATTCATTCTACAATTAGAATCTTATTCACTGCATTTTACGTCTATTCTGGAGAGTACTTTTCCAATCTTTATAAAATGACACACTTTTATGTAACTTCTCTTTTCTTTAACCCTAATCCTAACTGTAAACCTAGTCCTAGCCCTAGCTCTAGATCTAGCCCTAGTCCTAGCCCTAAGTTTACTCATGTATTCCTTTTCTCCAGTGTCCTACCTTTTGCTCTGCAGTTAATGATATATGTTCATATAACATTTAGTTCCATTTCTGTCTGCATAGGCCTAGGTGAGAAGTGTGAGGATAGCATCCAAAGAACAGTAGTCCCCATTATCAAATTGAATTTTATGTTACTGGATGCAGATTATACTTGTCTTTTCCTAACCTTTATTGTGTTTCCTTAGCTTAGTGTCTTCCATGAATCAAAAGAAATGACCCTAGTAAAAGGATGAATGTTACAGAACACAGACTTCCTCAAAAAAACTAAAGTGGTCTTGCAACTGGAGCAATAGTACAGAGGATAAGGAACTAGCCTTGTATGAAGTTGACCAGGGATTTAATTCCTCTACTGCCTATGGTCCTCAGAACACCACCAAGAGTATTCATGAGTACAGAGCCAGAAGTACAGAGTCCCAAATGCAGAGTCAATGGTAAATCCTGAGCACAGTCAGGTGTGAAAAAAGTGGTCTTGTAATAGTAAAATCTAGTAATACTCAAATATAATCATGAAATTTCCTGTTTCAAACACCTTTATGTATTTTGATCATATTTAGGATGATATGCAAACTCTGCACTGCTGCAGATCCTGCATAATCTGAATCTTCCAACAATTCCTCCCATATTTGTCACCACTATCTTGTTTACATATCACTGGTCTTTCTGCTCTTAAACTTTCCAGAAAGTTTAATCTCTTTACTGAATAAATGCATTTATGTGAAAAACAATCTTTTCTCCCTTTCGTGAATAACACTTTGAACTTTGTTTAGTTTCAGTCTATCTCTTTTGATGCAAAGTATTTTCTTTCTTAAACCAATTTTTATATGTATCCATAACACATTGCATTTCCATTTGGAATATTAATTATAATTTTAAAATATACATTTATTATTTGTTTTAAATGTGGACCTCCTCTGGTAGACTGTATTGAATTGCACATTGCTTCATTCTTACGAATTCAGGTGAATATTTGTTAAACAAATGATCTATGAAATCATAATATATAACATTCCCAATTTCCTGCTATTGAGAGATATGTTGTTATTATCATTGTTAGAATCTGGGAATATTATATATTTGTGCTTTGAGCATCACATTAATAAAGTGGATTCACATTTGCTGAAATTTTTATGACATAATATTGTATAAAATTTATAGTTTTGGAAATATTCTTTTGACGTGTACGTTGAACCTTATCTAGCCTTCCTGATGCTACCCTGACTCTTACTCTAGTTTTACAAACTTTCAAAAAATAATTTGTGTAGAACTCTCCTCTGCCTGAAAATATTCATTCAGCATCTCACCACCTCAGTACACAGTGGGAACATCTATATACACAATATATACACCTTGGGAATATATTTCTCCTCCTCTCTCAACCTTCTCCTTCCCCAATCTCATCACCTACAACTGATTCCCGCCCCTTCCCCTTTCACTGTTAGATACCCTGATTCTCTTAACAATCTTTACTGTATTAACCAGACCAGGCATGCATCTACATCAGTTTCATTGCACTGACTGTTACTTCCGCTGGAACAAGTTTTTCCCAGTTCTTTCCCGAAAGCTGAACAATTAGCAAGCTCTAATGATCCTCTAGTGATGTTCCTCATTTTAATTCCACTCACTTCCTGCTCTTAGTACTTCCTAATCTCCTTAGTCCACTTTACTTTGATCTTATTTACTTAGCTTCAAAGTACTCTAAAATTTATTTTCAGGTTAGGTTTATTATTTTCCATCCCCCACTAGACTCTATTCTCTCTGAAAGTGTTCACTGGTCTTTGTTAAATTAATTGCTGGATTCATCCCTAGCACCTAGAACATTACTGTATATATAGCATGTCTTAATAAATATTGGTTTATTTAATAAATGTTATAATCACTATTATATGAATATGATATGAATATTATATGAATGTTAAATCTATGAAGGTATCATCTGATGAACACTATTTCCCATCCATAATTTCTTAAAAGTTTAATTGTCACCATAACACTATATAAACAAACACCTTTTCAGAGAGCTCAGTGGAAAATGACTTAGTCAAAATTCACTTTCATTGAGAGGTAGTGGGTTGTTAACCTTGGTCACTCTTATTTTCAATGCTCAGTTCAAACAATATATTTAGAACATTTTTATTATAGTCTGACAATCTATATTGGCCAATATCTGTATTTTGTGCAAAACAAATATTCACAGTAAGCTACAAATAGAAAAAGCAACAAGAGTATTTCCTTCTTCCGGTCTTTCAATCACTACTTTTAGACTCCAACAGATGAGTTAGTGCCTTATGTCAAATAAGTTAGTGCCTTTGTGTCAAATTTGAGTCAAATGGACTAAGTTGAATCAACATTTAAGACCCATGTTGGGTTTAATTTTCTGATTTTGTCATATATGATCCTTCAGTTTTTCAATAACTCATGATATAGCTACGTACCCTGATTAAGGTTTTGACTTATATCAAAACTTACCTTTTAAAAAATCTGTGTAGGGGCTGGAGCGATAGCCCAGCAGGTAGGGCATTTGCCTTGCACGCGGCTGGTCTGTGCCGGCCCGGGTTCGATTCCCCGGCATCCCATATGGTCCCCAGAGCACCGCCAGGAGTAGTTCCTGAGTGCAGAGCCAGGAGTAACCCCTGAGCATCGCCGCGTGACCCAAAAAAGCAAAAAAATAAAATAAAATAAAATAAAATAAAAAAAAAATCTGTGTGACCTATTTTTTCTACAATGTTAAGTTCCCAAAAGGTGTGTCTTGATGTTTGAGATTAGGGACAGGACACAGAAGGGAACATAGCTGTAATGGAGTGAGTGGCAGAAAGACTATATTTGAATTTAGGAATTGAAGTAGTTCAAATCTTTCTGCTCTGGAATTGTCACATAAGTGATGTATGAGGAAAAACTTTTAAATACAAATAAAATTTTATAATACAAATACATTTTTACAGATAACATTTTTTTAAATATTAAATATGGCAAAGAATAAAAACTCTTAAAAATGAAGATAACATTAGTTGCTTTAGAGAAGATAAACTATCTGTTACTTTTGTTTATTAAGCACTTTATTTACTATCGAGTAGAGAGCGGTGATTGAATAAATCTTCCTTATTGAATATGTGATAAAGTTATATATACATATAATACCTATACATATATAATCATATGCATATATATACATATATGTGTAGGGAAGAAGCACTTAAAAATTTTGTAATGAGGGTACAGAGGCATATGCTTTCCTTATGGTTGTGCATGGATGCAATATCAATAATCCTTGTTATTGTCTATGATACCCTGAAGTTGCCAAAAGTGACCTCTGAGCTAGGGTACATCCTGAGTACACCTAGATGACATCCCCCAAATAAAATAAAATAAATAAATCTGTAATGAGTTATTTACATATATTGCATTCCATCAGAATTATATTATGATTAGGCAGTTGACAATGACCATGATGTGAGAAAAATAAAACATTGTTTCTAGGACAAAAAAAGGAAGTCAATAGATCATAGTAGGTCACATGTGGTAAAATCTTTACAGAGAATCTTTTAGGATTGTAGGGAGGATTAACTATATAAATGTATTTGTAGTACTTAGAAAAGGACCCTCATAAGTGCTCAGTAAATGTTAGTACAAATCTTCGCTGCAGTTCATTACTTGTAGAGTTCTTAAAAAGAATGGTTCTAATATACAAAACTTGCTTCAGTAAGACACTATCCAGGCAGTCAGTTATTTTTTAAGTTCCTATATGATTTAAATGTCAGTCATTAGCATATCTACCTAGATTCCACAGAGACCTTGCATACTAGTATGGTAAGAAAGACTTGGTTTGGGCCAGAGTCATAGTCCAGTGGGGAGGGCCTTTGCCTTGCATGCAGTTGACCCAGGTTCTATTCCCGGCATCCCATATGGTCCCCCAGAAGGAGGATGGTATCATATTTTTTCTCATGTTCTATGTTACTAGTTTTAAGTCTCTCACAGTGAATAAAATAGTGATCACTCTCACTGAAGCTGTTGATCAGGTCCTGTGAAATTGTTTTTCTTCAGGTTATTTTTTACAGGTTCATCTCTGCACCTACCTCTTGCTGTCTCTCTGCTTTCCTATCTTTCTTTTGTGCTCCAATTGTACTTCTTACCACTCTACAAACACTTTTCAACCATAACTCTGAATATATCATTATTTTTGCTTGTATTTTTCCATTTCCACTTTCTCTGGCTTCCACAATCTCTCAAAAACCTGGATATTTTATGAGGAATATAAGCATATTCCTCTTTTTTAAAATGGTGTCTCTTTTCCTCATTTTATATTCCTCTTTATAAATAAAGATTAAATTTCATTATCAATTGAGAGGCAAAAGTATATCCTTCAGCATATTCCTTTTTTTTGTGATTTTTTCCCTCTGTCACCATTCCTCTTTATATATAAAGTTAAATTTTTGTCAAAAATAGAAGACCAAAGTATAGTTATAGAAAGAATGCTATGTTTATTAAAAGACTAAGCAATCTCTTTAAGTGGAATCAAAGAAAATAATTTAAAAATAGAATAATTGAGATCTTTATAGAATATAGAATACTTGAGATCTTTATATCTGATTATTTACAATTTTATAAATAATTTAATGTAATAATTTATATCACTGTTCAGAGAGATTCTAATAAAAACAATGGACAAATATGAATAGATGCTCTGAAATAGATTATTTCACAGCATTTTCTTTTGGGGGGTCTTTAGAGTCTCAAAATATAATCCATCAACAAATAATTACAAATATTATTTGCAAGGCACTGTTCCAAGTCTTATTTACATCAGTAAATGTGCTATACTTACTAAAACCACATCCTGTCATATTATACTGACAGATGGTTTTTCCATAGGAAATGAGAACTATCAATAGCATTCTTCACAGACACAGATTTTGGAAAATAGTAATTTGCTAGCAGAACCACTAATAGTTATTCTTATATTTTGGTGGCATTATATCATAATTCAGAGTTAGAGACATAGTTTGGAATTAATAAACATTCTGTAAAAATACTTGCTCAAAATTAGCTGATTTTTTGGATATTCTCCCTTTTTGTTATTTTGATTTGTTTGCTTTGGGGCTACACCCTGCAGTGCTCAGGGCTAACTCCTGGTTCTATACAAAAGAATCACTCCTAGAGAGCTCAGGAACTATATAATAGGGACTTGGGGATCGAACCTGGGTTAACTGTATTCAAAGCAAATGCCTCAACCTCTGTACTATTGCTTCAGTGCCGACACCTTCTCTCCAATTGTCATGTAGCAATGAATGGGAAAAACTCAGCAATCTATGTTGGAGTAATTTCCCTCACCCATAATAAAATGGATCGTTGTCCTGGGGATCTGGCAAAGTTGGGCACTTACAAATCTGTGTCTCCATGACAGAAAGCTCCTTCTCAGACTCCCAGCAAGTAGAAGAAATTTTAGGGCACTTCCACTGTAGCCGATTTCCTCTGACCAGCAAACTAATATAGTGTTTCTACTTCCTCTCTTTTCCTCCCCCCTTCTTTCCTGTCCATTCTTTTTCTGTCCATCTCCTCTTTCTTTCTCTCCTTCCTTCTGATTTTAAAGTAAATAAAATACCTAGGAAACATTAAATCAAACTATGTTAAAGATTATTCTTGAAGTCCATCTTCTCATTGTCAGTATATCAAAAGGAGGAGGAAAAGATAAGCCAGGTGGTTTCCAATAGTCATTTTTTTAAAAAAATTTCTTTTGGTCCTAAGGCCATATCCTGGTTAGGTGGTTCAGTGGACTTTTGCTGTTCAATGGTCAATCGTGTACTCAAAACAAGCACTCTTTCCACTAAATTATTTCTCCAGTCCTGTGAATGCATTTTGTAATGTCCAAGGATTTAGGAAAAATTTGAGAGTTCAAGAATATGGCCCAGAAGTTCACTGAAGTCTCAAAAAGCAAGCTTGGGTTTTCTGATTTGTTAAATTTACAGTGCAATAAAGTGACTCTGAAAACTACAATCTACTGTAATGGAGGTTTTATAGCCAGCAGTTTAGTTTCTTCAAAATGGCACACAACATGTGACAATATAAATATCTTTTTTCTTCCTACTCTATGTATCTAAATATATCTTGTTTTAAAATAAAGTGCCATTTTTGTGCTATATTAAATATATTATATTATATTAAATTGATTTAATATTATGATCTTTTAAGATATATAATACTGTCCCCATTGATACAGAGTCTTACACACCTACAATCTTACAATAGCCACATATTTAGCAGGTAAAATAATTGAGTTTAAAGACAATCATACTGAAATCAAAACTGTACTCCTGATGGTTTTATGCTTTATACCAGGAAAGAAATTTTACCCTATTCGAACAGGAATTATTTTATTTCTTTTTAAAGAGATCTATTATTTGGTGGTTTGTTGTAGCCGATATTAATTTATTTCCCCTTGGACATTTTTCTGATATCAATTTCAAGGAAACAGATTAAAGACAGAATATAAATCAACTTGCTCTACTTAATAGCAAATAGAAAAAAATTTAAGATCTATATTCCTTCTTTTATAGCTTTTGTTTATGAGATAGCAATGGCTCATTTATTCCCAGTTCAGCTTTTTTGTTTTACAATGTGTAATGAGGTGGAATTTAGAAATTTATCCTAAATATATTTCAAGTGGTGTCTTATACAGTCCACAATTACCAAATATTTGTGAATGATGATATTAATGTTTTAGTGAGATGAGATACCAGAAAATACATTTTTTGAATACACCACTTTAAAATGATTATATGTATTTTCTCTTTTAATATTGTAACAGTTTTAAGAGCAAGATATTAATATGTATGTATATATATATATACATATATATATATATATGAAAATTAACCTATCTGTAACATTTACTGCCTGTTATCACAATGTAATGCATAGCTAACTAATGACATTTGGGGAAAGTAAAATATCAGTTAGGTGTATCTTTAGTCAAAGTTAATGACCTCATAAGAATCTGTGGATGAGAGACTCCAGGAATCCACTGTTAGGCAGTCAGCTATAATATGGTTGAGCAAGGAATTGATTAAGGAATGAGGAAGTTACTGGAAAGTAACTTCCCATCCACATCCCTTAGATGTGGCCTTGTTTCTCATGATTGCAAGGTGTGATGTCTTTGCACTGGTCATCTTTCACTCCAGACAAGAAGTAGTGAAAGGTGAAGGAATAAGGGCACATGCTAGCTAAATCTTTCCTGTTTTCTCAAGAAAAAATCGCTGTCCTGGCAAGATCAGCTGGGATCTTCTACTTATTCATCAGGATACTGTTACGTGAGTATCCTTTATTAAAAAGGGTCCTAGGGAATTAATGTGGATTTTGACTCCACACACAGGCACCACTAACATAATTGGGTTTTCTGTTTAAAAGGAAAGATAGATTTGGAGCTGGCTAAAGGCTCTGCTAACCCCAGCAGAGCCTTGCTACAAGCCAGACAATCCCCCACCCCCACTCCATGAGGACCGCCATTTTTCCACATCCAGACCTCCCTCTCGTCAGAACTCCATCCAGCAGATGAGCCTATCACAGCCTGGCTCGCGCGACGCCACAAGTGGCTGAGCGGTTCATCAATAAATGCTGTATTTAGAGGTGACAACAAGAGTATGCCACCCACACGGCAAGCCTGGCAAGCTCCCGTGTCGTATTTGATATGCCAAATACCAATAACAATTATGTTAGGTCATTCCCATGACCTAATATAATGGTTTGAGGCTCTTTATGTTCTTGGAGTGAGCAGATGCCCTTGGGCTCTACTAGCATGAGACAGGACATATGGAGATTTTATTGGAGGCCACTCTAGCAAATTGATGATGAACAGGAAGATAGTGATAGTTATAGTCATAGTGATAATGGCAAATGGCATGAAACCTAAAAGGACCATAATGGAACTCAGTAGAATAGAAAAAATGAATATAGAAATAGATACATTTGTGTTACCCATAGAAAGATATATTGGCTACTATATGAAAAGGGTGTGTGGAAATAATTTACTCAACCACTTACATACATATTTTTTAAACCCTCCTATTGTTCTAATTATTAGGATAGGAAACAGTAGGATCTACTGATAGATTATTCCATTTATACTGCAAGAAATTACCAACTCTTAAGCCTCTAGTACACAAGGATACAGAAATGATTAGAGAAATGATATTTTTAGCATGACTTCAGATGGGATCTATAATCCTATTCTCATCCACTCACTAATGTAGAGAAATAAAGACAGTGTATCCCCAAACTCAAATCACTGTTGTCTCAGTGCTTTGGTATTCAAACATTTTCATCTCTGAGCTTGAGGGGTAGAAGAGAACAGTAAATTGCAAAGGACAGTATTAGTACAATTAATTCTTACTTAACTAGTTTTGTTTACATTGGTAATCATCTGAATTATCAATGGGTCCAAATATATGAGTTATACTGAACTTTGTATACTGATGAAAGAAATCCCCATTCTCTTCTTTTTCACCGTTGATCTAGATATTCATTATATTAATTCTCTCCTTATTCGATCTATGATACATATGCAAATATATATATGCATTAATTTACATAGGGAGTTAAAGAAGAGTTAAAAAGAAATTGTAAATCCCAGTGTAGGTAGTACAGTAGGAAGGGTGCTTGCCTTTCTCATGAACCAGGAACACCCTGGTTCAATGCCTGGTATCCTATAAGACCCCTGAGCACCTGCCAGTTGTGGCCCCAAAACAACAATAACGAAAAGAAAATTGTAAATTTCACCACTGAATAAGCTTAATGAATCAGAAAAATCAGGTGTTATAGACATGCTCTAAGATTGGAGAAATTATGTAATCTTGTGTGTGGAACATTTGCAAACTCATAAAGTGCCCACATCTTTCCTGGATTCGTTTGTGATGTTTTTTCTGACCCTGTTCTTCCATGGCAGTTGGCATATACCTAAATGAACATCTGCCTCATTTTACTGATTTATCAGTGCACTTATTGTCAAGGCTGAGACTTTCTTGAAGAGATTCATACAACTCTTGTATGTCTATGTCCCTGCATCCTCTGACAGTTGCTGGACTTCAGAAATACTTGACTCACTGATGTTTTTTCTCATCTCAATTTTCATTGCCTTGACTTCCTCAATGAGGCCTTCCCTATTGAAGTATTTCCAAACATGTCTATAATCGTCCATACTTTATCATTTTCTTTGAGCACTTTCTACATGTTTTATTTATCATGACATTGTTTGACACCTGGTCCTTTTTTCTGGTCCATGAAACTGTAACAATTCAGTTTAGAACACCGTCACACAAAATAAATGTTAAATGCCTTACATATTGAAAAATTGGCTTGTCAAATCAGGAGAACCAAAATCAAATCTCCACTTTACTACTAGCCCTGGGACTGAATTCAAATTCCCTTTTACTACTACCCTGGAACTTTTCCTAGGGAAAGTGTACTTTCTCTAATACTCATTTTTCAGAGATTGATTGAGCTCTCAAGCTCTTTATAATTTTATTTTGTGGTTCTCTAATATCAGAAATAAAACAAATAAACAAAAATCTCAAAAACCAAGTGGCTTAGTGGGGCTTAAAAGCCTGAAGTAAAGGTCCTTTGTGAGAATCCCAAGCTAAGGATAATGCTTTCGATTTGAAAAAGTACAGATTTGTGATGCGTTTATAGAACTAAACAGACGTTACCTTGGGGCTGGAGAGAGTTTTCAAGAGCTAATGTTTGACTTCTCATGCAGGAATCCTAGGATCAATAACCAGTACCGCATGGTCCCATGAGCAGCACCAGGAGCAACTCCAAGCACTGAAACAGGAGTGGGTGCTGAGAACCTTCAAGCGTTGCCTGGAAGATAACACAAAAGAAGTCAGCTTTGCTCTCTGTCCTATTCAATTAGGAACATGGCACAAGTTCTTGAGACAAGTTGTCCCTACTGCCAATCTCTATGCAAATTAAGAGAATCAAAAGCAAAAGAAGTAATAATATAGGTGCTGGTGCGATAGCACAGCAGGTAGGGTGTTTGCCTTGCATGCGGCCGACCCAGGTTCGATCCCTGAATCCCATATGGTCCCCGAGCACTGCCAGGAGTAATTCCAGAGTGCGGAGCCGGGAGTAACCCTGAGCATTACCGGGTGTGACTCAAAAAAGAAAGAAGTAATAATTTAAAAAGTTGTAAAAAGAGAATTAGAAAAAACAGATGTCATCTGAATGAGAAGAGGAACTAGGAATACTTAATAACAAGAAAGGGCAAAAACAAACCCTCACATACTCTCAGTACATATAATACTGTTATAAAACTGGTAATATTCAACTGAAGCAAGAGAGAGTTTGACCCCATCTTCCTACAGGCAGCCTGAGCAAGGAGGCAAAGCCCAGCAGGCCTGGGCAACCTCCACCTCATTCCAAGAGAGAAGCCCAGGTCCTGTCCTAAGCTGATAGCCAAATCTAGGAAGCTAAGTAGTGGGGCAGAACCTTACTCTTCTCCCAGCCTTGGGGGTGGTGGTTGGACCTGACCCCTTGGTCTTCCCCTGGTCACCGTGTGACAGATGCCATCACGTACCCACACCCACCTCACATTCCCCTAATAGCGTAGCATGAATCGTCGCTTCTTCTTTTCTTGGTCCTCTTTGTTGGCTTTTATTTGGGGGCTGGCTGAGCCAGAGGGTCAGAAATCTGCCTTTTCTCCCCACCAGTGGCATTCCAGTTTTCGGTTTATGTGCAGTTTTGAGTTTTTCTATGCTGATTTGTATTTATATTAAACCCATGGTTGTCATAAAAAGATTATAAATTATAATCTTTATAATTATAGGGCATCAATGTTTCTCAGAATAATGATAACCTCCTATACCACCAAAGGGATGCATGGGAGAGGTGCTCAGGTGGCAGTAACTTCTTCAGCAACTGAGAAATATGTTCTGTCTATTTGCTTAAACAAAGCTGATTTTCATGTAAACACTGATATTTTTTCTGCAAAGGGAATGTTAGGCCAAATAAATTTAGGGACTGCATTTATAGAATCTTTAAAAATGGGGGGTTGGAAATACAAAACACTGATCCCAGAATATAGGCACACCTATGTTCATGTTGGTGCTTTTACAATGGCCAAGTTATTAAAATAACCCCAAAGTCTATGGAATGCTACACACCTTGAAAAAAGAACAAAACCATGCAGTTTGCTGTGATGTGGACCGAGCTAGAAGATATCCTGCTGAATGAGGTCAGTGAGAAGGAAAGTTCCAGATACAGAATGATCTCTCTCTGTTGGGCGCCATTTTGTGCTAGAAGTTATTTTGCCTAGCACGGGTGCCTCTTTAGCCATTACTGACTCCGCCCACTGCCACTTTGCCTTCCCTCACTGTGTTTCGCACATGCGCAGGGTCCCTGTGTCCCGCGCATGCGCAGGGTCCCCTGGCGTGGTGTGATTTTTGGGCTTTGCCCAATTAGGGCATGTTTCATCAGCTCGTAAGAGCTCGTGGACACGCCAACCAACACCATTTGTGCCAGCCAATGGGAAACGGAGACACCAACCAGCGCTGTATAAAGGCAGCTTGTGCAGAGGGTCGGGGTCCTTTCGCCATTTTAAGTTTCAAACTTCAGGAGCTCCAGTAAAGTGTGTTCTAAGAAGAATCCTGTTGTGGTTGTTCTTCACCACAGGCGGTCTAGGGCGCCCCCACATCTCTCATCTGTGGGTCTTGAAGACATAAAATGAGGTAACAACAAAAGGCCAAAGGTAACACAACAAAATGACTAATCCACACAACCTTTTCAGGGCGGGTGTTGAAAAGGAGTGGATCAGGGCCCTTTCTGGAGGGAGGTGTATATGCCGGGTGGTCGGTGTCATGTTGAAATTAAGTGCATGAGGAACTATCCCTTAGCAGCTTTCTACATCACAGATTCTGGATCAATAAAAATGTTACATTCTTTAAAATAAATAATAAAAATGGTGATGTGGGTTCAGGTCTGTGAGACAATAGCTGAATACCTATCTTGTAGGCCTGAGTTTTCCAGTTCAATTCCTAAAACTTCCCTACATGCCATATTACTGAAAGGACAATTATAGTAAGTGCCCCAACTCATGTGTGTGAAAACAACAATATGACATGACAATAATAACAACTGCATAGGGAAGGGAAGTAGATGTGGGGAGTGTTTGTGCTGAGCACAATGTAGAGCCAAAAGGCTAACCCAGATGACCCATTCACTGCTATATCTAATGTCTGTATTCAAAAGAATTCCTTTAAAAAATAAGTTCAAAAAGCACATACTTGGTTATCCAGAATAAAAAGCAATTTCATTTTCTCTCTTCTGCTTAATTGGTCCTCTTGCCTAAAGCACATTTATATTCTGAGTCTCAATAATGCTATGATGGTAATCATGAAAGATTTAAGAGTCTTCATATCTCATTTCATTACTCTAAAACTGCTGCCTGAATCCTACCTGTTCCTATAGGCCAAACACAGCTACTACAGAAACAGTATCTGCACTAATCATCACCAAAAGCTCTTAACAAGATGGAGAGTATTGAAATCCCATCATAGCCATGTCACCGGATACACAGAGTAATAATAAAGGAATTAAAGAATGTTAAATTGCACATTTCAGGAACACTTTCTTAGAGAGATTAAGTCCCAGACCTGCTCTTACAAAGAAATAGAAAAAAAAATCTCAAACTTCTTCCAAGTGTTGTGAATCCGGGGCCTATAAAATTTTGAAATGGGAGAATATGACTGATCCTGTGAGTAAAACTGAGAGATCAAAGCGTAGCAGACAAAAATCAGAAAAAGTGCCTTAAAGGGAAAGAGTAACTCAGAAGTCTACAGGTCTTGATGGAGGCTAGATAAAATTCACGATATTTCTACAGCTAGAATATTTTATTTTATTTTATTATATCACCATGAGAAATATAATTCCTTACTCATAGCAGGTTTGTCAGTTATAGTAACCAGTAAGAGGTAGAGCTTGAGGTTTCTGGGACAGCTTGGTATGGCTTCTTAGCCTTGTTCTATGTTTCCTTAGTCTGTTTAATCAGTGGAGAAACGCACTCATCATTCTCATGTTGACAAGTCCAGAATTGTTGCTCTGGTGTACATTTTGCCATGTGCACGGCCATTCTAATCTAGCTGAGTTTGGCTCACCACACTCTATCTTGTTTACTGTGATATTGCGTTTTCTCACTGGTGCCAAATACAGTGATGCCCAGCTGCTTTTTTTTCCACGGAATTACTCATTCTGAGACTTGACAAGGGAGAACTGATGATTCTTTGAATACAAACTTCTAAAAGGTAGGGATGGTGCTAATAATAATTGAAACTATCAGTAGCATAATTTGGGGAGGATTCATAAATTCTATTCAATTGGCTCAAATATATAAATTTGAGCCTTCAAAACTGTAAAACCCAAATAGAAAACACTTTAAAAACGAAAGTGCCTATAAAATAGAATACAGTGTTTTTTCTATTCATTTATTTTTATTTTTTATTATGCCACCGTTACAAAGATGTTCATAATTGGGTCTCAGTCATACAGTGTTCCAGCACCCATCCCTCCACCAGTGCCCCATTCCTACTACCAATGTCCCCACATTCCCTCCCATCTCCCCCAGTCTGCCTCTATAGCAGGATAGAGGGCACTTTTCTCCTCCCCACCACTTTCTCTTTTCTCTCTTCTTTTACACACTGTGGTTTGCCCTACAGAGGGTTGTTAGGGTTTATCATGTAAATCTCTTTGTGTATATTCAGTGCTGAGTACTAGTCTGGCAGTACAGTGATTTTTAAAAAAGAAGTTGGAGTATCAACAGTCTTCTTAGTTTCATGCAGTCCCTTTTTTTTAATCTTTGCTTCCATTTGTTTGGTCAGTGGTGTTTCATTTTTGAAGATGCCTTTAACTGCAATGTTGTGGAGTGTTTTGCCTATGTTTTCTTCCATGTACCTTATGGACTCAGGTCTGATATTGAGGTCTTCAATTCGTTTTGATCTGACACTTGTGCACTGGAGGAGGGATGGATATTTTAACACTGTATGACTAAAATTGAATCATGAAGAGCTTTGAAATGGTCTATTGCATGGATTTTGAATTTAAGAAATAAAAAATAAACATTAATATTAAGAAACATGAACTTAATTCTTGTCAAAAATTATTCCTCTGAACTTTGTCATTTTACCATTTTAAACCACAGTTTTATCATTAAAATCAAGTATTAAGTATAGTTAACTTTTAATATCCCTAGATAAAGTCAGACTTCTTAAAAACAAAGAAATTAGTTTAAAACAATTTTCAAAATAAGGCTGTTGATAACAACTGATGAAGACTTACAACTGATAAAAATATTACTTATAAATTGTATGAAAAGTAAAATACATATAAACCTGTTATTTTTATTATTTACTGTATTTTATGGTAGTATATTAAATAAATATAGAAAATATTTGCATTGAGGGATGGGTGTTTTCCAGTTTTTCACCTTTCTACTGATTCATTTAAAATCATACCCTCTACTTCCACCTACACTGAAGCAACCTGCATGTTTTCTTATTTATAGGTGAATACTATTCTACTGCGGATATATGCCACAATATCTTTATCCATTCATCTTTTGTGGGACATTTGGGTTATTTCTATATCCTGGTTATCATACTAAGTGCTGAAATATATGTATGTATTTGAATTAGTTTTTTTTGCCGTGATAACTAAAAGACTTACTAATTTATGTGATATTTATCCTCCAAAAATGTGAGAATCTAGAAAATGAAAGTCCTTATGTAGTTACTGTTGTATAATTTGATATTAGTGTTATAGGCAGGCAGACAGGGGGCGCCACATGGCAATAAAAATTCCTGAAGAAGAAATAAAACTGGTCCTTTGGGGATCCAGAGTCACACCTGTTGTCACACAGAACCAGACTTGATAAGGCCACTATCAACAACAGACCCTGAGGGAGCTGGATCAACCTTTCTCTGCCAAGCCTTTAATCCAGCTACATTCCAGGACAGAGATCCAGCAGGAACAGAGGTCAAGAAAAGGAGATTTTCAAAGAAGACCATTCCCAAAGTCTACTTCTCTTGGCAACGACCCTAGTAACCGAGGTCGACGCCCAATATGGGAGTATATAGGGGAGAAATCTATAAAAGTCGTCCTGACCAGAGGACCGGCGTGCACATGCTGCATGGACACAAATGCTGCCCTGAGCCCATGTGGCTGAGCACATCTGGTTCCTGAGCACGTGTGTTGCACGCATCTCCCCTCTTGAGATGTGTACTCTCTTACTTGCTCTCCATCTTTGGAGTAGCCTGCATTCTCCCTTGAGCATGTTACTCTCTCTTACTTTCTCTCCCCCTTCCCTCTCCTAAAGCCTCCTCAATAAAACCTGTTTTAACTTCACTGCTTGTGACTCTTGAAAATTCTTTTTCTGCGAGGAAGACAAGAACCCTAAGGCAGCCCTGGGTAAGGTCTAGGATTGACTTTCCTTTCCTGCAAAGAGCAATTCCTCACTCCAGCCTGAGTCCGTGGCTACCCAAGAAACCTCGGTGGTAGGGATCAACTCCCCATGCCTAGAGATCAAGCGGGCATCAGGTGTGGTTTGACGGCCACCTGGTGGGGCTGGTAGGGCTCAGGCCCATGCCGTGCAGGGGCTCATCGCAGACTTTATCAGTCCTAAGCCTGCCCAGCGGGTCCCAGGTGGCAGAGGCGGCTCAGGAGAAAGCGACCATCTCTCTCCCTTCTGGCCTCACATAAGTCATCCATGGGGTCCACCTGCATCATTAGAACTCCACAAACAAGCATTACAAAATCCTTTAATGGGAGATATAGTATACTGATAAAGAATCTTATAACAATGTAAGCAATTCAAGTTAAACTCTGAAGAAGTACCTACTACAAGGAAATATTTTGTTGACACATTTAATATATAGTTAAATAGAATGCAGTTCCTCCCCTGAAGAAAAAGGAAAAAAAAGGAATTTTCAAAGGTTAAATCCAGGAAGGCATCAATAGCACTGCACATTGAGTCTGAAGTCTTACCATTTTTCACCTTGAGAGAAGAGTAACTTTATTATTTGGACACAGGCAGAAACAGTGAAAATTATTTCAGGAAAATATAGTTATAGACTACAAAGTATTGCCTTTCGTTTATTTAATATGTAAAAAGAGTAAGTATATATGTATGAATATATATATCTTATTTTGTAATTCATTATAGTGATATTTTCACTTTCATGCTAATATGGTAATATATTAACTTAATTATATCTGAGTTGGATAAAATCTAAGTTGCATTTTAAAATTTTGTTTCAAATACCACACTTACTTGAGTTAAGGGTGACATTTGGTCTTTTGACATTTTGCATGCAGTCAACCATGAGAAAGACAGTTTGCCCTATTAAATGTTTCCTTTTGAATACTCTTGAAAGGAGGCAGGAGCAGAAATACTATAACTCTATGTTTATATGAAGATAAGCCATCAGATAGCTCCTAATTTTCAATTTTAAAGTAAGATTATTTTACAATTATATGTATATAACTGTTTTATTTTTATGTCTCTGAAGTATCATAAAAATTTTAGGAAGTATTGTAATTCAATTGCTAGTCTATTCTAAGCAATCCTTCTTGAATTTCTTAACAGAAACAGCATGAAGTGGTGCTAAGAAGCCTTCAGCTTGTTTCAGAATTTATAGTGTAGGTGTAAATCCTTTCTCTTAAAAACAGCACAAAATTGCCATTGAATATTCTTTAGAAACATTTAACTGAGATACATTTAGATTTTAAAGTAACATTTTGCATATTTCTCAAGTTGTGTTTAAGTGAACTGTTCACCCAAATAACTTCACATGTATAATTCATATCAGCATAATGTTGCATAATAATTATTGTATAATAAGTATGAACAATGCTGTTAATTAAGATCGTGACGGAGCACAGAACTGCATGTAGCGAAATATCTCAGTGTGCCCACGCCATCTGGTTCATTTGTCAATAGTAACCTCCTAAGCGCTTCTTTAAAGATGGCTATAGACAAGCTAGATAGGAAAGAAAAGAAAGCAATGATTCTGATGATGTGTCACTGCTTTTGCTTCTTAAAGAGATGCTAAAAGTGTGTGTGTGTTTGAACAGAGCATAAAAAGGTCTTGAAGCAAGTGAGAGAGAGTAACATTTGGAGCTAGTAGGAAAGTGTGAGTATAGAAATGACAAGTTACTGACAGACATTTTGGAGTCCCAGTAGGAGTCCCAGAAAAAACAGCTTCTGCTTGCAGTAAGAAATAGTGGAAAGGGAGTATAATGTATTTAATTCCAAGGCACAATGAAGTCCCGTCACTAGGACTGGCCCTGGAGATCCCTAGCTAAAACTTAAGCAGTATCTATAATATATATTTTCTAATGTAAAAGCAATATTCCCTTTCTTAGGATAAAACACGCTTTTATGCTGTTACCCATAATATTTTTCTTAGCTCTTCTACTAAACTTTATGTTACTAGGATTTACCTGTTTCATATAATTTTAAAATGTATTATCACAGAACTATTCATGATGTTAATTTTTAATTTATGTACCTCTAGAGAAACAAAGAAATAGTTCTTAAGACAATTTTCAATTTATCATTGATTTACATCTTGTAGTGTTACAAGAGATTAGCTCTACTCATCTACATGCGGGTAGGTGTTACCATCTATGACAATATAAAAAGGATAGAGAATTCTAGCTCCCATAGATGCATAAGAAAGAAACATAGTAAGGGAATAATAAATGTTGAGCCATTGGAACTCATGAGTGTGGTATTGGAATGAAATATGCATCAAAATTATGGTTAATAGTATTGTAAACACAGTACCTCAATAAAAATGACTAAAACAAATACACAAATAATATAAAAATGTTAAGATAGTTATTTTAAGAACTATAAGAAAAAGATTGGGATTATAAGTAGAGATTAGAATAGAGATTGGAAGCAGAAAGAAAAGCTAAGAGAGGGTCAGATTAACTATGATATGAGCTATATTAATATAATGGCAGTAAATATACGATGTAACATTAATTTTATAACTTGAAATTTTGTTGATGTAGTTGACATTACCATTGTGTTTATCCACAGCAACAGAGAGAATGGTAGTAATTAGTTTTGGAACAAAGTAAAATATTAATTTGTATAGGTATACACCTGAAGTTAAGTAGTTGAGTATTTTAGTTTAAAGTCAGAAGTAAAGACATGAAGCTGAAGTTAAAGAGAAGATAGCACCCGAATGTATGCTTTTTTAAAAAAATTATTTATGTATTTATTTATTTGCTTTTCTGTTCACACCCATGCTTAGGGGTTACTCCTGTCTCTGCATTCAGGAATTACGCCTGGCGCTGCTTGGGGGACCATATGGATGCCTGAGATTGAACCTGGGTCAGCCACACACAAGGCAACTCCCGCTGTGCTATCGCTCTGGACCCAAATGATTTTTAAAAGGAAGAAGAAAACATGAGCTCTTCTAAGAGAGAGGATAAAGAACTAGGCAGGTCTAAAACAATAGATGCAGGCCAGTGTGTTCAGTTTAGGGAAAGGTCGAGGAGTTCGACACAAGGAGTGACAACAAATAAGCAGGAGACAAAACAGGAAGACATGACTAGGGGTGTCCAGCGACACACTGGGCACCATAACGACAAAAAAAAGACTCTAGAACCACGTAGGGGTGAAGGTCATTGCTGCTGATCTTAATGGAAATAGTTGGGGCAGCACTGAGAAAACAGCTGTGGTGAAGTCGGCTAAAAGCACATGAGAATAAAGAAGTGGACAGTTCTAATTTGTTTCCTGGATAATAACTGCTCAGTTGTGGAAATTACCATTTAAAAACTGCAGAGGCCAAGTTAATACTGTAGATGGAAAGAGGAAGATAAAATAGCAAGGGTCTGTTTTCAAAGATTTCTTTTCTTTATTGCTTCCCTTTTCAACGCTTGATATTAGAGGATGTGCATAGTTAAAATAAAAAGAAAATACCCAAAATGAGGAAGAATTTAATGCAGCAAGAGAGAGGGGGTAATTGCACAAGTAAAAACCTAAAGGTACTGAGAAAGGATGAGGCTAATTTCTTCAATGATGCACTATTTGTTTTCTGTAAGTTTTAGCTAAGTCATTGAATGAAATGTTTCTAATTAATTGTTCTGGGCTGGATCATGAACATAGATAGAAAGACAGATAAATAGAGAGAGAGAAGGAGAGAGAGGTAGAGAGATAGATCGATCACTTTTCACTTGTCACTTGTCTTCCCGTTGTTCATCGATTTGCTCAAGCAGGCACCAGTAACATCTCCATACTTCCTGTCCCATGCTTGTGTAGCTCAAGGGCATTGATAGATCAATAGATTGACAGGTTTTTATATATAGGTAGCTTACCTATATATATATATATACACTATATATAATCTATCATTGTATATATAATCTACCTACATAATCTCTCTATATATCACGATCACGATCACGATCTTCCGTTAATCATCTATTTGCTAGAGCGGGCACCAGTAATATCTCAATATGTCCTGTCACATGCTGTAGAGCCAAGGGCATCGGCTTGGTACAGGAACATAAAGAGCCTCAAACCATTATATTAGGTCATGAGAATGATCTAATATAATTGTTACTGGCATTTGGCATATCAAATACAACACGAGCAGCTTGCTAGGCTTGACGTGCGGGAGGCATACTCTATAAACACCTCCAAATAAAGCCTTTATTGATGAACCGGCGCGGCCGCTTTAGGCATGCGAGCCGGGCTGTGATGGGCTGGTCGGCTGGGTGGAGTTCTGATGAGAGGGAAGTCCAATGTGGAAAATGGCGGCGCCCATGGAGTGGGTGGGGTCGTCTGGCTTGTTGTGAGGTTCTGCCGGGGTGGTGGGCCAAGGCTGGAACCCACCATGCCTCCCGACTGCCTCATGAGCGGCTGGGCACAGGGAGAGCAAGGAACCGCTCTGCCCCATGTCTGAGAGTCTCTGGACCAGCATACCTGGGCGGATTGAGGGAAGAAACTGCTCCAGGGTGGGTGTCGATGATCCGGGCTGTGATGGGCTGGTCGGCTGGGTGGAGTTCTGATGAGAGGGAAGTCCAATGTGGAAAATGGCGGCGCCCATGGAGTGGGTGGGGTCGTCTGGCTTGTTGTGAGGTTCTGCCGGGGTGGTGGGCCAAGGCTGGAACCCACCATGCCTCCCGACTGCCTCATGAACGGCTGGGCACAGGGAGAGCAAGGAACCGCTCTGCCCCATGTCTGAGAGTCTCTGGACCCAGCATACCTGGGCGGATTGAGGAAGAAACTGCTCCAGGGTGGGTGTCGATGATCCGGGCTGTGATGGGCTGGTCGGCTGGGTGGAGTTCTGATGAGAGGGAAGTCCAATGTGGAAAATGGCGGCGCCCATGGAGTGGGTGGGGGTCGTCTGGCTTGTTGTGAGGTTCTGCCGGGGTGGTGGGCCAAGGCTGGAACCCACCATGCCTCCCGACTGCCTCATGAACGGCTGGGCACAGGGAGAGCAAGGAACCGCTCTGCCCCATGTCTGAGAGTCTCTGGACCAGCATACCTGGGCCGGATTGAGGAAGAAACTGCTCCAGGGTGGGTGTCGATGATCCGGGCTGTGATGGGCTGGTCGGCTGGGTGGAGTTCTGATGAGAGGGAAGTCCAATGTGGAAAATGGCGGCGCCCATGGAGTGGGTGGGGTCGTCTGGCTTGTTGTGAGGTTCTGCCGGGGTGGTGGGCCAAGGCTGGAACCCACCATGCCTCCCGACTGCCTCATGAGCGGCTGGGCACAGGGAGAGCAAGGAACCGCTCTGCCCCATGTCTGAGAGTCTCTGGACCAGCATACCTGGGCGGATTGAGGAAGAAACTGCTCCAGGGTGGGTGTCGGTGATCCGGGCTGTGATGGGCTGGTCGGCTGGGTGGAGTTCTGATGAGAGGGAAGTCCAATGTGGAAAATGGCGGCGCCCATGGAGTGGGGTGGGGGTCGTCTGGCTTGTTGTGAGGTTCTGCCGGGGTGGTGGGCTGCAAGGCTGGAACCCACCATGCCTCCCGACTGCCTCATGAACGGCTGGGCACAGGGAGAGCAAGGAACCGCTCTGCCCCATGTCTGAGAGTCTCTGGACCAGCATACCTGGGCCGGATTGAGAAGAAACTGCTCCAGGGTGGGTGTGTCGATGATCCGGGCTGTGATGGGCTGGTCGGCTGGGGTGGAGTTCTGATGAGAGGGAAGTCCAATGTGGAAAATGGCGGCGCCCATGGAGTGGAGTGGGGTCGTCTGGCTTGTTGTGAGGTTCTGCCGGGTGGTGGGCCAAGGCTGGAACCCACCATGCCTCCCGACTGCCTCATGAACGGCTGGGCACAGGGAGAGCAAGGAACCGCTCTGCCCCATGTCTGAGAGTCTCTGGACCAGCATACCTGGGCCGGATTGAGGAAGAAACTGCTCCAGGGTGGGTGTCGATGATCCGGGCTGTGATGGGCTGGTCGGCTGGGTGGAGTTCTGATGAGAGGGAAGTCAATGTGGAAAATGGCGGCGCCCATGGAGTGGGTGGGGGGGTCGCCTGGCTTGTTGTGAGGTTCTGCCGGGGTGGTGGGCCAAGGCTGGAACCCACCATGCCTCCCGACTGCCTCATGAACGGCTGGGCACAGGGAGAGCAAGGAACCGCTCTGCCCCATGTCTGAGTCTCTGGACCAGCATACCTGGGCGGATTGAGGAAGAAACTGCTCCAGGGTGGGTGTCGATGATCCGGGCTGTGATGGGCTGTCGGCTGGGTGGAGTTCTGATGAGAGGGAAGTCCAATGTGGAAAATGGCGGCGCCCATGGAGTGGAGTGGGGTCGTCTGGCTTGTTGTGAGGTTCTGCCGGGGTGGTGGGCCAAGGCTGGAACCCACCATGCCTCCCGACTGCCTCATGAGCGGCTGGGCACAGGGAGAGCAAGGAACCGCTCTGCCCCATGTCTGAGAGTCTCTGGACCAGCATACCTGGGCCGGATTGAGGAAGAAACTGCTCCAGGGGTGGGTGTCGATGATCCGGGCTGTGATGGGCTGGTCGGCTGGGTGGAGTTCTGATGAGAGGGAAGTCCAATGTGGAAAATGGCGGCGCCATGGAGTGGGTGGGGGGTCGTCTGGCTTGTTGTGAGGTTTCTGCGGGGTGGTGGGCCAAGGCTGGAACCCACCATGCCTCCGACTGCCTCATGAGCGGCTGGGCCAGGGAGAGCAAGGAACCGCTCTGCCCCATGTCTGAGAGTCTCTGGACCAGCATACCTGGGCGGATTGAGGAAGAAACTGCTCCAGGGTGGGTGTCGATGATCCGGGCTGTGATGGGCTGGTCGGCTGGGTGGAGTTCTGATGAGAGGGAAGTCCAATGTGGAAAATGGCGGCGCCCATGGAGTGGAGTGGGGGTCGCCTGGCTTGTTGTGAGGTTCTGCGGGGTGGTGGGCCAAGGCTGGAACCCACCATGCCTCCCGACTGCCTCATGAGCGGCTGGGCACAGGGAGAGCAAGGAACCGCTCTGCCCCATGTCTGAGATCTCTGGACCAGCATACCTGGGCCGGATTGAGAAGAAACTGCTCCAGGGTGGGTGTCGATGATCCGGGCTGTGATGGGCTGGTCGGCTGGAGTGGAGTTCTGATGAGAGGGAAGTCCAATGTGGAAAATGGCGGCGCCCATGGAGTGGGTGGGGGTCGTCTGGCTTGTTGTGAGGTTCTGCCGGGGTGGTGGGCCAAGGCTGGAACCCACCATGCCTCCCGACTGCCTCATGAACGGCTGGGCACAGGCCGTTCTCTATATAATCTATCTATAATTTATATCATCTATCTATAATTTATATCATCTATCAATCATAGCTATCTATCAATAATCTGTCTATCTATCTATAAGTGTCCAGGATCAGTCCAGAAAAATTAAA